>PVLC010006364.1:0-69918 GCA_004027655.1 Graphiurus murinus
AAAAAAAAAAAAATGATTCTGGAACTGGTATGTATGAGTATATACTTAATGCTTGTACCTAACAAAGATGTATGATTACAATGCACCAACAGAAATTAAAAAAAAAATAAAACAACATCAAAAGAGTTACAGTGGTCAATTCTGTTATGTGTATTTTACCTCGATTAAGCATAAAGAATGCTTATAAAAGAATCTTCTTTGACAGTATATCCTCCATAGGAAGTTAGTTTATTAGGCATTTTAGGGGAATAGTACTAATTGATTTATTCTTTATTCACAGTGATCTGCAGCCCTGGATCTTACAATCCCCGCGACGGAGTTCACTGCCTTCAGTGCAACAGCAGCGTGGTGTATGGAGCAAAAGCATGCGTATAGGCCATTACCTTGAGTCACTTAGTGGTTATTAACACAAAAGTATATTTTTGAAATATTAGTATATAATAAATCTCTATTATGCCAAAATTAAATAATCAGATTTTACAAAAATAAATGGTGTCATCATTTTAATCAAACATAGTATGTCCGAATACTTTATTAAGGGTGAACATCCTGTCATCTTTATACATTAATGCTAGACCCTCATATGACTCCAGGGTCTCTCTTGTATTACTGTGTTTTAAAAATAGTTTCAGATATACTGTATCGGGTTAGCCCAGAAGATTTTGCAGGATTTTTCAAAAATATCCCATTTTATCTTTGCTATATATTCACTAGATTTAGGGCACCATATTCTTTTATAACTTTTATTCCAGCTTGTTTCCTTTCTTTGGTTTAATTTTATGGAATTTTAGTTATTCTAGTTTGACCTCTCATAGTTCAAAGTCAGTTTTAAAGTCTGTGTCTTATTATTGCAGTTGTTAGCTTCCTTAGTTTAAGAACTAGTCCCAGTCATGTGGGGAGTTTTAATATAGCTTAATGTGGCTATCTTAAACTTCCAGTTCAAAGTCTCTTAAATTACCTTCTTGACATTTAGAATGGAGAAATCATTATATTTCTATAAATTAACATTTGAACTTTCTCAATAGAGAGACAAAGCAATTTCTTTTCCTTAAAAAAACAATCATCACAATTTCTATTTCATTTTCTTCACTATTAAAATGAGTATTATGAGGCAGACACAACTGCACCACCACTAATACCCATCCTTTCTCATACTGATATTCTGTATTTGAATATAAAGACTCCCCAACGATTTAAATACCAGGAAAATATATAAGTAACTTATAAACTGAAAAGTTTCTCAATTTTCTAATTGTTGTCTAATATATAATTGTACTATCTTACTCTCTGGGACATTTGCTGTTTTGCTCTTCATATTTCTTTTCTTAAAAGGACACAAAAATGTGTAAATAGCAAACATAAGACAAGTTGGATCTAGACACATCTAGGCAACACACTAACAAAAAAAGATTACTTAAAACTTGAACTTGAGACCTGTGAGCCTTTAGTAGACAGGTTAATAAGTCTATTGTTTGGTCATCCAATAGAAAAATATAACCCTTAATTCTCACACAAACACAAAGGGAAAATAAATGACCTGTGGGCTGTATTTGTTATTTGCACATTGTTAACCCTAGAAGTGTCTTTTTAAATCTCCTTGGGCTGACCAGCAGTGGATAGGCATGGTCATGATGCAGACTTGTAATTCCAGTACTTGGGAGACTGAGACAAAGAGGATCTCAAATTTAAGACTAGCCTTGGAAACTTAGCAAGACCCTCAGTAAATTAGAAAGAACCTGTTTCAACATAAAAGGGGCAAGGGGTGTAGCTCAGAGGTAGATGGAGCCCTAGGCTCCATCTCTAGTACCCTCTTGGGCTTTCATTAACGTGGTGTAATTGTTTCCATACGGTTCACAAAGGGGTTTAAAGTGCCTTCTTTCCTCAATATACGTAACACATTGAACATAATACTGGATGAGTTATTGTTCTTTGCTAAATAACTAGCACAGATTAAATGTGTAATATAATGACTATAATCTTTACTTTGAGCTCCTTTCCTTTGGCTTACTTTTTTCCTATTGTTTAAGAAGTTCTACTAATTTAACTTAGGATATGTTTTTCTGAGACACAGATAGCATCTGATCAATGCTCAGTGAGTCTGGAAGAGCAGAAGTAGAGTCATAGTGGCACTGGTAAGTCCTGGAGGCCATGTTCCACACTGAAGACAGGCAATCAGGGGTGAGTGGACACATGCTAGAAGGGCAACTGGCTGAGTGCTGGATTCTTAGCTCACATATGTGGACAGGAAGTGTTTCTTCAAAAGTGTCAAAGGGCAGGACAAGGGAAGAGCAGCAGACCAGGAAAGAGAATGGTCAGTGGAGATTGAAGCAGAAGACAAAACAGAACAAAGGGAGACAGTAGTTGCTTCTTTTTCCCGTTTCCCCAGTGAAGTGTCCTTTCATTATAGTATCACTTGACACATTTATGTTAATTGATTGTGTGTTTCTCTTCACATTCAGTTATATTAGGATATCCCTGGCTTCACAGACCTCTCCATAGTACAGTTAAGTACTTAATAATTTTAAGTTAATTAGTAATTATTAAAGTTCTATGAGTAAAAATATTTCACTAAGATAAATGATGCTTCTGTTGTAATGCAAGAAAGGATATGCAGTGTTGATGGTGGTTTAAAGTGATGACAGTCTATATTGTAAACATCACTAATAGATTATTCTTACAAAGCAATTTCAAGTAGTTTTCTTTTTTGTATCAAAATAATATTTTACATGTTTTATAAGGCCTTAATTTTTACAAAGTATTTTAATCATATTATCTGATGTTTTTAACAGCCTCTGATGTTAGAAGGGAAAATATGGTTCACATTTTGTATTTTTTAGATTTTTTCTAATTATAAATAGGCAGTATTTGTTCATTTGGCAATATATAAAAATGATCCTTAATACATTTTTGTCCAGTAATAAGTTACTGGAAACTAACCCCATGAAGTAAATCAGAGGCCAGGTGAAATATTATATCTAGTGGTATTAATTGCTACATTATATATAATAATGAAAAAAATTAAATATCCTACAAGAGAGAAGTGGCTGAATAAATGACACTATTTCCATATGAGAAAATATTATTGAGCTATTAGAATCGTATTTTCAAATTAAATGGATTAACTAGAATTCAGTATGTATATATTTATCTGCAGTAGTGTTATTTGTATTTAGATGTTTTTAAAGAAAAATGCACCAAAATGTTAACAATGATAGTCTCATTGTACTAAGATCAAATTTTCTTTAATAAAATAAATTACCTTCCAAACCTTGGAAGCAATAAGCACACTTTATAACTTAAAGTACTAGCAGTTTCAGGAAAATGTTACTGCTATCAGTTCAGGAGTCCCTTCTTCCTAGCACAGCATGGTGTCTGCTCACTTCTCACAGTGATCCTTCTTAGCAGGCAGGTAGGCATGGGGTTTTTCCTGGCTGCTGATCTGTTGAACCCCCCTGTGGAGGGGGCCTGCGCTGAGGACAGTGGGTGGAGATTGTGCAGGTGGGGTGCTGAGGAGGGTGCAGAATCGCTGCCCTTGTGTCTGGGACCCAGCCTTCCACTGCTGTGAGATAGGAATGTTCATCTTGTTTCAGCAAGTTAGGTTTTCCATTACCTACACCAAAGGCATATTTGATATACTCTTAATTATAGAAAATTTATAAAATAGAGGAAAATAGAAAACTCATTTTCATGAGTTTTTTACTCATGCCATTCTGGAACCAGTATTTCTTATGATATATGCATTTCCATTTCACCCATTCAAATTATATATTTTAATGATTTAATATTTCACTTATTCCAGCAATACAGTTAATCATTTCTAGTTGTTGGATATTTCTGTTACTTTTAAAGTTTCACTGTTGTATATAGCATTGCTTTTAACATCTTCCTGAAATTTTTGTGGTAGTTTTTAGCTTTTATTATGCTAAACATCCAGGAGTATAATTGCTAGACTTAGATATTTCTAATCCTCTGAATCATTTACCACATTATTTCCAAAATAACTGTACCAGTTTATAGTACCACCAGTGATCTAGCAAAGGACACATTTCACCGTTCCCTCTCAACATCATGTCTAAGATCATGATTTAATTTGATAGATGGAGAGAGTTTTCATATTTTCCTGTTTTGAGTACTAGTGAGGTGGAACTTTGATCATATGATAATGCCACTGCTCTTTCTGATGATAGTATTTACTAAGAGCCTATTATGTTTTTTTTTTAAACTCTTCCCATAGATTTTCACATTTAATTTGTCCATCTCTGATTTATTATTCTCATTTTACACAGGAAAACAATGAGTCACCATGGTTGAGTGGTTCCCTAGTTTCGCAGCTGGTAAGGGTGGAGGCAGGTGTGAGCTCTGGTTAGGTCTGCTGCGATTTGTTGGAGTCCTGACTCCGTGGTGTCTCTTGGCAGGTGCAGAGGCTCTGCAGTGCCTTGACCTCCATCTTGTGAGCTCTGTTCCTCCACCCCTGCCTGCTGCAGCCTCTGTCCTCACGCTTGCAGGTTCTCCCAGGCCTCCTGCCACTTCATTTGCCTTCCACTCAGATAAAAAGATGGAAATGCAAATCCTGCATAAGACTTCTACATTATATTGAAAAGAATAGTGTCACAGGCTACCTGATATGCTAAAGGAAGCTGGAAATTGATATATTCATGTTGATTCTCATTAAAAGAGAAGATGAGAAAAGGGGCATGAACTTGGAATGGATATTGAGTGAGCCAGTCCCTTTCAGTAGTCTACATTGAAAATTAACCTCCACATAAGAAGCTCTGTACCTACTATGCTTGTTTTCTCTTCCATGTAATAGAACTTCCAACTCTTACTCAATTACTGCACCCAGGTTGAATGTGAGAATCATGGATAATGTTTAATTGAGGGTCTCTGTGGTCTAGACAGTTTGCCTTCCTCCTACCTAATATAAAATGGTTGAGAAGGAAGAGAACAACTGATAAAAACTCCCATGCAGGAAAAGGAGGAAAAAGATACATCTCTCAGTCACCAGGTAGACCAACTGATGTAAGCTCTTTGTTTGGTCACCGGTTCTAACTTGTATGATTATCTTCCTTATCCATGATACTCCACAGTTGGGAAGCTACATTGACGTTTCAGTTAACTGTGTTAGAATTCAGAGGTCTGGGCTCAGGCTGTCATTGGCCAAATTTGCATTTCTAACGGATAGTATATATACTCCTCAGCTTACTTACAGTGGGATTATGGTTCCAATATAGTTCCAATAAACCTATTAAAGAGTAAAAGTATCAGAAGTCAAAATTGCATTTAATATTCCTTCTCTGCTTATGAAAACTGAAATTAATTGCTGGAAAATGGAGATATAGCAGTGACAGACTCGTCAATTTCTCTTATAGGTAAACTAGAGGAGAACTGCTAAAAGGCACTGAGGTAGTAACCCATGTTGATGGTTGAGCAGACAGCAATTTTCAGGATGGTATCAAATTTTGTGTCCTCTTATTATAAATTTCTCTATATCAAGCAAAAGCATTCCATATCAGCCTGTGAGCTCCTACGAATTGCTATAAGTAATATCCATTTTTTAACCATCTGTGTGCTGCTGTTGATAGTAGCAAACACTTCTATCAGTTTCCTTATTATAAACTTTCTTGGTGGTGTAGACACAACTTCTTCTACCTCAACTTCTTCCTCCAATTTGATCAACTTCTGAATGGAAAGCTCTTTAGCCTCAATGCCAGCAGGCTCATGAATAGTGTCCTTATGAATATCCTATTTCTAGCAGTTTTCCAAGCACTGTATCAACAGCAGAATCTTTGTTAAAGCTTTTTTTTAAATATGTTGGCACAAGGCTTCAAAACTTTATTCCAGCTGCTGTTCTTGCATTGCCATAAGACTTCTTCCAAATGTTTTTTGAGCAATTGGCCAGATTCGTTGCTTCAACAGCCTGTGCAAAAGTTTGGCACATAGACTCTGTTTTGAAAGCAGCCATTGCATCTTATTGCATTAGTTGAATAAGGATGGTTGTGTGTTAGCAAACACACCACTTTTACCTTAGACACATAAACAATATGCCATGGATGCCCTGGAGCCTTGTCTAAGATCAGAAGGATCGGTAATGGGATGTTTTAATCACAACATGATCTTCTCTCAGTCTTTTATGATACTGATGTCAGCCTGGCTTTTTATGACAATAATAAGTAGTATGTACTTGCTCACTTTCTTGAGTGCTCTAGGGTTCTATGGGAAATTTAAGGCTTTAATTTCTTTGTTTAATGTTCTTTTATTGGTGCATTATGGTCTCACATTATAATGTAAATCATGTTGACATTAATATACATGCACACAGCCCTTGATGCTCTCTCCCGCCTCCTCGTCTCCCCCCTTCCCATACAGAGTACTGAGATTGACATTGGGATTTTCACATATGTACACACAGTCAATATTAGTATTTCCAATAATGAACCTCAGTCTTCCCTCTCCCCTTCCCTTAGACCACTTCCCTGGCTCTACTGAGGTTTTTCCACCATTATCTGGAGTCCCTCTGGTGTCCCAGTTTTTCCCTAGCTTGTGTATATTAAAGAAAACATATGTCCTTTCACTTTCTGTGACTAGCTAATCTCACTTAACATAATGTTCTCTGGGTCCTTCCATTTACAGGCAAATGACATTATTTTATTCCTTAGTGCTGAATAGAATTCCATTGTGTGTATTTCCCACAGTTTTGTAATGCACTCATCTGTTGATGGACACCTGGGTTGGTTCCATAATTTGGCTATTATAAATTCTGCTGCTATGAACTTGGGTATGCATATATTACTGTAGTTCTCTGGTTTCAACTTCTTTGGAAAGATACCCAGGAGTGGTATAGCTGGATCATATGGTGGATCCATTCCTAGTTTTCTAAGGAATCTCCACACTGATCTCCATAGTAGCTGACCTAGTTTGAAATCACATCAACAGTGTAGAAGAGTTCCTATTTCCCCATATCCTCACCAACATTTGTTGTTATTTGACTTCTTGATGATTGCCATTCTGATTGGGGTTAGATGGAATCTCAGTGTAGTTTTCATTTGTATCTCCCTAATTGCTAATGATGTTGAACATTTTTTTTCATGTATCAGCCACTTATATCTCTTCTTTTGTGAAGTGTCTATTCAAATCAGTTGCACATTTCTTGATTGGGTTGTTTTTCTAGTGTAAAGTCTTTTAAGTTCTTTGTATATTCTAGTTATTAATTCTTTGTCAGAGTGGTAGCTGGTAAAAATCTTCTCCCATTCCATAGGCCTTTCTCTTTAGACTCTTGATAGTTTCCTTTATGTGCAGAAACTTCTTAGTTTAATGCCATCCCACTTACTAATTCTTGTTTTAATTTCCTGAGCTTTGGGGGTCTTGCTGAGGAAGTTTCTACCTGTGCCTGTATGTTGGAGTGTTCCACCTATGCCCTCCTCTAGTAACTTCACTGTCTCTGGTCTAACTTCAAGGTATTTGATCCATCTCGAAGTGACTCTTATGCAGGGTGAGAGGTATGAATTTAATTCCATTTTTCTATAAATAGATAACCAACTTTCCCAACACCATGTGTTGAAAAGGCTGTCTTTTCTCCAGCATATGTGTTTGGCCCCTTTGTCAAAAATCAATTGACTGTAAGTGTGTGGATTTGTTTCTGTATCGTCTATTCTGTTCCATTGCTCTACGTGGCTGTTTTTGTGCCAATACCAGGATGTTTTAATTACCATAACCATGATGTTTTAATTATCGTGGATCTATAGTATAATTTGAAGTCAGGGACTGTGATATCTCCTGCATGATTCTTACTGCTGAGAATTGCTTTGGCTATTCTGGGTCTTTTCTTTCTCCATATGAAATTTATGACTGATTTTTCTAGGTCTATGAAAAATGACATTGGTATTTTGATGGGGATTGCATTGATTCTGTAGATCACTTTTGACAGAATGGCCATTTTGATGATATTTATTCTGCCTATCCAAGAGCAATGGAGATCTTTCCATCTTCCAAGATCTTCAATTTATTTTTTTAGTGTTTTATAATTTTCATTAAGGAGGGCTTTTACTTATCGGGTTAGGTTTATTCCTAGGCATTTTATTTTTTATTTCTCTTATTTGTCTTCTGATCCATTCCTCATTTAGGAGTGTATCATTCAGTCTCCATGTATTTATGTAATTTATTTTGGTCTTCCTGTTGTTGATTTCCATTTTCATTCCATTCTGATCTGAATAGATGCAGGGAATTATATTGCAACTTTTGACTTTGCTGATGCTTTCTTTGTGGCCCAGGATGTGGTCTGTTACTATCATTATATCTTCTTGCTGGATTATCCCTTTTATTAATAAGAAGTGCACCACTTTGTCTCTTCTGATGTGTTTTAACTTAAATTCTGTTTTGTCAGATATGAGCATTGCTACCACTGCCTGTTTTTGGCCTCCGTTTGCATGGTATATCTTTTTCCATCCCTTCACCTCTAGTATATGGATATCCTTGACTGTCAGGTGAATTTCATGTAACCAGCATATAGTTGGATTATGTTTTTTAATCCACGTTGCCAGTCTATGTCTTCTAATAGGAAAATTAAGACCTTTCAGTGTTATTATTGAAATATGATTTTTGTTTCCTGTCATTTTGTGTTCTATATTGTTTGATATAATGTTATTTCTCCTTTGCTTAGTTGCCCACCCAGTGGAGTTCGCCTCTTCTCTGGTTCAGGAATTTACTTCTTTTTTCTTCTTTATTATTTATTTCTTTAAGTATTTTCTATAGTGCTTGCTTGGTAGTCATGAATTTTTTTAAGATTCTGCTTATCTTGGAATGTTTTTATTTCTCCATCAAGTTGGAATGATATCTTTGCTGGATATATCAGTCTTGGTTGGAAGTTGTTTTCTTCCAGGGTCTGGAGTGCTGCATACCATTTCCTCTTGGCATTCATGACTTGGTTTGTGAAGTATGGAGTGACTTTTATTGTTTTACCCCTAAATGTCACCCATTCTTTTGTTCTCACTGCTTTTAAGATTCTTTCCTTGGCCTCTATGTTAGTCATTTTGATTATTACCTGGCATGGGGAGGTCCTTCTTTGGTCTTAATGGTGTTCTGTATGTCTCCTGCACGTGGATGTCCAAGTCTTTTCTATGTTTGAAAAATTCTCTGAAATTGTTTTTCTGAAGAGGTTTCTGATACCCTTGGTCTGTGCTTCTAGACCTTCTTCAATGCCTTTTTCCATAAGTTTGGATGTTTTGTATTGTCCTATATTTGTTGGATGTATATGGTGTGTTGTTATAATGTCTTCTGTATACTGTTGAGTGTGCTTTCAGTTTTGAATGAACTTTCAAGAGTGATAACCTATTTTTTTGCGGCCTAGACTGATAGAGTTGGTTTCTATTTCTTCAATTCATTTATTTACTCCATTTCAGTCACAGCCTCTTGTTCTTTCTTAAAGCCTCAATGTTCTCCTTCATTTCTTGAAAACTTTCATTGAGGCTTTTCATCATATTGAACATCAAAATTCATAATTCTCCTTCTTGCATTTATTGCAGATCTGTATTGGTGATCCCCATTGCTGTTGAGTTGTGGGAGTTTATTATTTCCTCACTATTCCTTGTTTTCATATTTTCAGAGTTCTCGATTCTATATTTCTGTTGTCTTGGCATCTTCTTCCTCTTTGTGTGTGAGTCCTGTGTTTATTTGTTATCCTTTTATAATAAGGTCTATGCTGGGATATATCTTCTATAGCAATTTGACTCAGATAATCAAAGTTTTGAGTTTGTCCCCCAGAGTCTCTAACTAGATATAGTTCTTAGTGCAAGTAAACAGGAGTCTCTGATTGGCTGCAGGCCACTGTGTTCTCCTGGCCCAAACTCCACAGGGCCCAAGACTATGATGTTCTATTCAGAGCCTGTAGCCTGCAGATTGTGACTTAATGCACCCCAGAGTTGTTACTCTGCTTATTGTGAACCCATAATATTGCAGAGTGCTAACCTCTGGCCTCTGTGACCTGTGGGCTTAGGCTCAGCAAAGCTAGCAATTTCTGTGTTCTAAATTTGTGGTCCGGCTTGCTGAGCTTTGATGGCCTCGGGGACGCCACTCTAGATCTGCTTGTTACAGTCACATGAGGTACTTTCAGTCACTAGCATACATGCATGCCAGGTCAAACTCTGCTTGTGGAGAGAGTATTGAATTCCCAGCTTGTGCCTGGGATCAAATGATACCCTGTAGGGCCCCTAGCCTCTTGGTGTGGTCTGGTCCAGGTGGCTCTGCTGCTGCTCTCTGCCCTAGGCCTAAGGTCTGGCAGGAAGAGATTCCACAGTTCCAGGCCGGGGGCTTGGGTGGCTCTGTTCTTTAGCCCAGGGACACCACCCCTGTCCTGGGGTGCCATGCTCTCAAGGGACCATGCTGGCCTGTAGTGCTTGTGCTGGTTCTTGTAGTACCCAAACACAGCCAGGCACAAGTTCACTGCTTTCGGTGCCTGCAACTTGGTAGGCTGAGCTATTTTCCCCAGACATCAGGGAATGATGTCCCATGGCAATCCCTAGGGACTCTACAAGGGCTCCTCAAACTGCTGACTGCAGTTCCCTCCCACCTGCCTCTAGGGGCTGTCTACTAAATCACATTTCTGCTGTATTCAATTGTGGTCCCCACCCCTACCTCTGCAGGGGTGATTTGAAAAGTCTCAGGCCCCTGCAAATCTATTTCCTTGCCAAGCAAGTCCCTGTATCCAGGTATGGCTGTTTCCTGCTGAAATAGCTGATTAACTTACAGTCCTGATGGGTGCTGCTAGCTGCTCTGGATTGCTGCTGGGAAAAGTGAGTTCAGCCACAGCTGTGGTGTTCAGATCCAACTGGGTCACTGTTGAGCATGGAGCAAAATTCCAACTGCTTTCACTGATGGTCTTTAGTTACCAGCCTCACAACAATCCAGTTTCTTTCTGGAGGTCTCTGGAAGCCATGGTGCCAGCAGCTGCCAGCTCTGTCTTTGCCTGGCTATGATGACACTGGTGCTGCTGGGCTCTGTTCCCCAAGTGGGATGTATGGAGAGCTTATACAGTCCTCTGCTCTTTTTTCTAGTTCTAGTTCTGCCAGTCTTCAACTTTTGTTTTCTTGTTGAGTTTTTTGCTGCTTTTTTTGCAGAAGTCATTGGCTTCTTTGCTGGGGATCTTTGGAGGCCACAATGACAAGCATTCCCCAGGGAAGGTGTGCTCAGTGTTTTGCTGTCCTCTGTTCTGTATTCTGGCTTTGTTTCTGCTGCCTTTCATTTTTTCATTGCTTTGTTCAATTTTTTGCTGCTTTTTTCTCTTGTCAAGACACTGTGTTTACCGCAATTCAGTGTTGAGTGTCACTGTGACTGAGATGATTTCAATTGCCATCTTCTCGAAGGTCAAAAGGCTTTAGTTTCAACTCTGTGATATTTCCACCCCAAATCAGTGTTACACCATCTTTGAATGCCTTGAATCCTGGCATTGTCTTAAGAGTCCTGATAAATGTTTGTATATTCCAGCATGTACTTCCAGAATAAGCTCATTTAATTAACATCAAATATTCTGGCAAGTAATATTCATCCACAATCATCCTATGCAGCTTGTCCTTAAAAGCATTGACACCTTCAGTATTGGCTCTTGCAACCCCCCACCACTGATTTTCCCATGAAAGTTATGATACCTTTTCAACATTGGAACAACCCATGGCTTGGTATAAGTATGTATGCAGGATCATTGGCCCATCATCATTCTTATAGAATACAGAAGAGAGTTGCCTTAGCCTGGTGTTAGGCCATCCTTTTCCTGTTCTTTGGCCCTTCTAGTAGCTTTCTTTTGTCCAAACCTGTTGGTGCATCTGAGATTTATAGAAGGCAAAAGGAAATGGGGAACTCTCTTCAGTGTCATTCCTTAACTTCTGGGTCCCAAGATGGCCTTCTCTTCCTTTTTGTTCTTGACCAGGAACATCAGAATTTTAATCTATTGTGATACCTTCTTTCACTTATATTTGAAATTGTTTCTCACTTTTAAATGTAAGGTGATATATTATTCCATTTTTTCTTATTAATTTAGTTTAGTTGAACAGTTATCAGGATTTATCATCCCAATGTTGTTGGTTCTTTGTATTGAGGTTCTGCAGCTCAGTGTAAAGTCATTGTTTATAAATTTTCCATATATATTATTGAAGTGTCTATATCCTTTAATTTTTTATGAGTAATTACATATATGTCCTCTAGGACAGTTTTGTTAATTATATTAATTCTTTATATTTTTTGTGATTATCTTGGCTCCTGTTCATTCTATCAGTTACATATAAAAGTGACCAACTAAGTTATAGTAGACATAGTTGCCTAATCAAAATATAATACTTGTTTATGCTTTTACCATTTTTTATCATTACCCTTTAAAAGTGCAGTTGTGATAAAGATATTTCAATCAAATGAGAACTTAAAAAGCATACTACCATTAGAAATTCACTAAAGAAGTACGGAGGAGTATTCTTCAGACAGAAGGAAAAACATTTGCAATGAAAGATGAAAGAAGGACTAAACACTAACAGGATGGTAAATGTGGGGATATAACCAAATGACTAATTATTATTGGAAAAAATAATAATGATGATGATTCTTTAGATTTAAAATACGCAAAATTAACATACATCAATAGATATAATTAAGGAAGAGGTAAGTGGAGATAAACTGTACTATAACTTTTGCATTGTCTGTAAAGTGATAATTTAAAGAACTAAAAATATTTCAAAAGAGTCTCTTCAATGTGACTACCTAGAAGTGCAAAAATCCAGCTTAATAAATATTTTATTTTATAAATCAATTCAACATATGTAGCCATCCAGCAACACATACAAATTGAGCCTGATTGTATAAATTCAGCTTCACATTAAGAGTTACAAAAACATTTTTCTAGCATATATAACACTAATGAAATAAAACTATGATATTATGTAAATAATAAAAATAGAATTGTATTTGTTTCAAAATGTAAATATAATAGAGATTGGGAAAGTAAATATTCTTCTACATATATTTGGAAACAGTTCTGTCTAAAATTTAAATTCTGGGAATTAAAAATAGAAAACAATTATTAAATAAAATTTTTTAAATATTAAAGTATAATTGGAAGATGTTTATGCTTTCTGCAAATGGAATTTATAACTAAGGTGGCAATGTTTACAATTGCTTTTAGTCATTGGGCTATGTAAGTAAAATACTGAAATGACCTCAGGTGTTTTCTTTGATTACTTTCAGTAATTTAGTGCTCATATCGTGAATTGGCATTGGGCTTTTTTGGCATTGTGTCCTGTTGCCTGGACACAACAGGTAGGAGTGAAACATTTGGAGGAGGGGATTGAAAGTTGCCCATGGGCCAAGGGTCTGGAGTGCATTTTCATTCCATTTTTCAAGTTTTTGAAACTTTGGCTGAACACTCTCAGCCTGACTGTATCACTTAATACTTAGTGACACTGGCATGTAGCGCTTAAAATTAGGCATCTAGATTTAAGTTTCTTTCTATGTTTTTTGGTGTGTGTGTGTGTGTGTGTGTGTGTGTGTGTGTGTGTGTGTGTGTGTGTGTGTTAAAACTAAAACAGCTGATGCTTTGCAAAATTCATAGTGAGATTAGCCACTGTGGTGACATTCAGTCAGCCATCACTTTTGCATGCCTTTTCAGCAGGCTACAGGAACTGCTGTCTTTCTTCACAGACAACTCAGTTCATTGATTCATCAGTTTCCTGCATACCTATTGAGGTATTTAAGTATGTTTTGTATATATATATATAACAATATGTAAAACTACTGAAGATTATTTAAAAAGTCAAAGATGAGAAATCTGTATTTCAAAAGTTGGAAATAAGAAAGTAAATACCAAAATTGTAAACTTGAATTTTATCATATTATCAGTGCCTCTTCAGTATAAGAAATTTTCTTCAGCATCAGAAATTTTATACCAAAAGCATTATTATTTTCCTAACTTGCTCCAGAAATAGCTACTGGCTACCATAGTTTAACCTGGGGTATTTAGTATGTTCCTGGTTACTGTTCCCTGGATATTAGAGATGTACAAGTTAACTCAGAAACCAAAAGATAACCAGGCAGGTGAGTAGAAACTACTTTTAGCTTCGTGTGTGTGTGTGTGTGTGTGTGTGTGTGTGTGTGTATGTGTAACTTATAATAAGTACATCTGAGTTAGATTGAATGAAATTCAAGAAGACTATAGATATTGGGTGATGTTTGAGGTATTGAATATTTCATAATGTAAATTAAGGAGATTTATAAATAATACAGCAAACATAAAATTAACAATAATTTGAAGTATGATATGATATTTAAATCATATGCTAAAGTAAGATACCAAATTAGCACTGTCAAGGACATGGAGTGCCAACCAGTTAAAGACTGCAGAAGTTATCTTACAAACAATGGCACTGGAGTTGGACATTGAAAAATGGCTAAGATCTCAACATGCCAAAAAAAGGCACACAGAAGCCATAGTCAGTAAATTGGAGGCTGTTGTCAGAGCAGAGTTTGGGAACCCAGAATCCACAGCTACCTGAGAACGGCCCTGTTATAGATCTGAGCCTATTTTGAAGACATTAGTGTACTACATTGAGGAGGTTGGCAGTTAACTTCTGTGTGCAATTGGAATTCTCAGATAATTCAATTGAAAGTGAGATGTGAATTTAAAAAACTAAATAGTAGACAGGAGAGGTTAGTTTTGAGTGGGGAAGTGGCAGAATCGGGTTCTTTCATCTCCTCTGTAAAATAAGGAGAACTGAGCTTTGGAAGTGGTAGTGGAATATAAAGAATATGCACTTTAAACAAGTATTCCTACCAGAATCAATGACTTACTCTGTCGAAATCTAAGTGTTCAGGATGTTTATTGACTATATCAGCCATCCACAGATGCTGCTAGTGGGGAGAAAAGAGTAGGTGAGCAGGACAAGAAAAAGTTAAGGCTATAAATCACAATGGCCAAAGAAAATGCAGATGTTGTCTTCAGTGGTGCTTCCTTGAAATTTTGATCCTGCCCAGTGTCCTGAGGGGATAACATCTGGATGACTTTTCCTTATTACATTGTATTGGAGAATAAAATCTGACTTTATGCATAGTAAAAGTAGACATCTTGCCTCCTGTAGAGAAATTTAGTAAATTGTTAGTATTTGTTAAACCTGCTTTGTGTCTATTTTTTCTATATGCTTAGTCTATATTTAAAATAATGGATGTAGTTTCCAACAGTGCTTATTTGAAATGGTGCATATTTTGTCTTTTACAAATAAAAAATATACATTAAAAACATTTCACTGCTTAAAATTAAAACAAAATTAGAAAATAATTGAATTCTCTGAAGTTTTTCAGGTTTTTTGAAACATTATATACAAACAACACTTATGTCCAGGAAGTGGAGAGAAGAGTTGCCCAAATATACTGTATTTATGATGTTGCAAACCTAAAAAGGTATGGGAATTCACCTCTTAACATGTTTTATTACACAAAGCAGGTAATTAAATTTAGTTAGGTTCTAGGCATATAAACTCCTTGATATCAAGGATATTCCAGTATCTCCAGCCATACCACCACCACAGGCGTGGTGGCAACATGGCTGGAAAGCATGTGATGTTTGTTGCATGAAAGAATGAAATAGAAGTTTCTGAAATGTAAATGAAAATGTTGAAGAATCCACATCAAGGAAATATCCTGTGACTGAAAGCATGAGCCTAACTTGAAAACTTCTAAAATTCAGATCAGATAATCTCCTGAACTACTCTATGGCTCACACAAGTAGCTTCATATTTTCAGATCTAAATATAGATTAAACTTTTAAATAAATTCATGTAATACATTTGTAATCACAGTTTTCCTTTTAGCCTGAATAAATCATTTAACAATTATTAAGTACTTATACAATATGTTTATTGGAATTTGAAGACTTATGGCTTTCCAAAAACTTGTGTAATTGAATTGTGAGGCTTTTTCAGTACTAGGTCCAAACCATAATATCTTGGAATCAGATAACTTGGACTCACACTGTCCTCTTTTTATTATGCACTTAGTGATGTTATCTTGCTTACTGAGTAGAACAGTTAAATTGTCGAAAATATCAACAAAGAGTAAGCAAGTGTCTACCTAAGACAGGTAGGTATATAGATGTGAAAGCTGAGTTACCTGCAAGAAGAAGAGTTTCTGTTCAGCAATAGTGCAAATAATTCCATTATTGTTGAGAATGTGCACATCATTCCTACAAGTTCTGCCATGTTTGGTTTATGCATTGCTTCCATGTGAAGAAGGATGAGGGAGTTGAAATAGAGATGGGAGGGAAGATACTTTAGCGCGATAGCAGTTACTGAGCTCCAACTCCCAGGAGTGGTCCCAAGAGTACTGTGGTTTCTACTAGTTTACATCTTGTGAAAGTCAGTCAATTTCCCCAGATACAAACAAGCTCTGTGTAACAAAAACTAGGTTTCCTGTAACTCCGGGATTTTCACCACTGGGACAGTTTCAGAGTTCATTGTCCATTCTGTAGGGATTGCATTTCTAAGGGAAATAGGAAGAACAGGCCTTGTAGGCTGGGGTTCTAGCTGCATCATATTGCTGTTAGAGATAACTTAATGGTCCACCTACCCAAGGCATGTAGGGTCATTTGTTGGAAAAATGATAACTTTATATATCTATAGTCTTGTCTCAGAAACCTCTACCTTTGAATGATGGAGGGATAGCTAATGTCTAGCAGTCTTTCCCATCTTCCCTACCAAAAGTTAAGTTTTGGAAAACTAAAACTAATCATACCTGAGAGTAATTAGCTAATAATTCCCTAGAATATTTTCATGAAACCTATGTGTATTTTAGTCCTCTAGGCATGAAATGTTCTTTATAAACAAAAATTAAAGGTGAGCATCTGTAAATGCCCTGAAGAACTAGAATTAGTGGAAGCAGTCTTTACCTTTGCTACAGTCTGCAACAGTCCCAATTTCTCAAAGATGGCATAGGCCAGTTTTTCTTGAATATTATTCAGTCTTTCTTAATGACTTTTTTCATATGATGAGTGCTCTTTCTCAGGGTATACTCTGCTCTTCTCTTATGAAGCCTTTCTAATCTCCATATTCTGGTCTTTCCTTTTAACTCCTAATGCAGTACATTGTAATTTCTTATTCCTCGTGTGTCAGAGACCAAAAGCCACCGAAGATAAAACCACTCCTTACTCCTTTCTTATCATCACAATGCTTTGTACTTAATAGATGTTCAGTTTATAAGTGTTGGGAAATCAATGTATGGAAAAAGCGCTTTGAAGTTTTCAAATATTGATGGTTTTGCTTTTTCTCCCTACACCTATGAAGACCCTGACTAGCTTTTCCATGGGATGCTGATGCAATCCTTGAAAGTGGAGTTATTCTCCAGCAGCCCTGGTCAGATCAGCTGCACTGTGCAGTGGCCTCCTTTATTCCCTGTCCAAATGGAGAGAAAAGAAGTTGGCTTGGGATTATAGGTAACTACAGGAATTTCTTAGCGCATAATTGGCCTAAAGCTCAGTTTGTTTCAATCGAATTGGACAGAAGAACTACTTTCTCACCCTGCTTTTGATGGAAGATGGCCACAGTGCTCTCATTCAGAATGCAAGTAGGTGCAGCACGGAGGATGGAAGCCTCATTCCCACTAATAATGCAACCACACTGAACTGAGAGCTGAGATATCTGCACCATTGTTAGATTCAGGTATCAACTTGTTCCAGATTTGATTTTCTTGAACTCTTCTGCAGAGAAATGAGGGATTCTCCCCTATTTCATGGCCTGCTTCAGCTTGATGGAACACAAGGCAAGCTTTCCAGCTGGTTCTGTTCCTCAGTTGAGAAAATGAATGAAAATCATGCTTAGAAGAGAAAGTAATGTGGAAATGATGTATCTGTATACATTTATTTATGGTCCACAACACAAGAGCCTGGTGAGGACTAAACAAGTGTGTGTTAGCGATCGTTATGCCCGCATGTCTCAAATGACTGAGAACAAATTGATAAAAGCAGTATGTTGTCATAGGAAAGTAACATATCTATAGAATTAGACTATTTTTTCTAAGGATAAACATTAGATGTATGTCTGTAACTAAATAGAATTTGGATGGGGTTTCAGTAGAAATCAGCCCTGTTATCTTATAGCTTATGGGTACACTGTTCTATGTGAAGGTGTGAAGGGGTGGGGGGAAGGCTGGCAGCCACCAACATCCCCATGCAACTGAAATCAGAACTGAAAAGATATGCAGGTACACAGTGAAGACGGTTGACAACACAGCATTTTTAATCTGTATCTATAGAAAACATTTATATAAGCTCTCTAATAGAGGGATTATAGAAATACATTTATTATATAATAGTGTCCTTTAGTGTACTTACTGTGAAAATAGCACATTTATTTAGAGAGGGATTTGTATGCCCAAAGTTGTTGTTGATGTTTTGCAATATATCCATTTCCTTCTCTTGCAGTAACTGTTACCAAGAAAAGCAAGTGTACCAACCATTTTCCATGACTCTTTATCACAAGTCTTCTCCTTTTGATTGGTATTTCCCAGAGTCATCTAGAATGTTCTCATCAGTAAAGGGTTCTAGAAAACGTGAGTGTCTCTGCACTGCCAAGTGTCTACATCTGCCTGCACTCATGCCTGGTGCACATGGCCTGCCGCTCAATTCTCCACGTGCCCTCCTCATAAGTGCAGTGGCATATGGTACATTCGTCCGTCTTCACCTCCCTGCCAGCCGGAATGACAGCAGTTTCTGCAAAGCAGTTTGGACCTGAAATGCAGGAAAATGTGTTATACTCTGCATGAGCATAAATACATAATCCATATAATTAGGCAATTAGCATTACAGTGTATCTTTTATTCACTCTCTCTTATGAAGGACAGTGGAAAAGTTATAAAACTTCAGTAATGTAAAGTACTTCCACTTTTTATTTTTCTGAAATGAAACCATGTTATTTAAATTTTTATGAGTGATAATGCTGGGGACTTTCATTAACAGCCAATTCCATTTTGGCACCTCATACAGAGGCCACATCTGCAATTGTAGATTTAATTCATGCTAAGTAATTATAGAAAAAGGCAGTATAATTAGCCAGAACCTTCAGAGAACCTGTCTGCTTCTTCCTGACACTTTTAGCAGAGAGAGCTTAAATAAAACTGCTGGACACTGTTTCATTTAAGAGAGAAAGAAGAGACACATTGGGAAACCAGTCTAGCCACTCCTTTTGACCTCACAGGGCACTGGTCTCAAACACAGTTGTCCAGTGTCCTTTCCATACCTCCTCGAGCAGGTTCTCAAACTTCATCAGACATTCAGTCACCTGGACGACTGCTGAAATGCCAGCTGCAGGTTCTGCCCCCAGAGTTACTGATTCCCTAGGTTTGAGATGGGGGCCCCCAAATTTTCTCTGTTAAGCTCCTAGGTGATGAGTGTTTCTGGTTTGGGAACCACACTTTGAAAAGCACCATCTTAGCATGCACCAGGGGTATATCTTTGACAATCTTCCATAAGAATTGAGGATCTCTGTAATTCTCAGTGAAACAACATTGACTAATAACTTTGACTAATTGGAACCAAAAAGGATCAATTAAAACCACAAAATGCAGATAAAGGTGAAAGACAAAAATAGCATCTGACCCTAACTTCAGTAGTAAGTAGTGGAATGGAAGGAAACACTTTTAATCTTAATTGCAATTGTAATAATTAAGATACTTAACAATATTATATTAATTGTATAATATTTATATGTTGTGTTAAAATATGAAATGGGCAGAACAGTTCATAAATACAGAACATTAGATTTAGAGAGAAAAAGTATTAGTCTAAGTCGCCTGGCTAATAATTACCAGTATGTTACTATACATCGATCTGGCCTGGTTGCAGTTAGAAGACCCCTGGTTGACCCCTTTTCATCCCTTCAAGGCCCCCTCCAGTCTGTTCCCTGCAATGCACAGTCTGTGTCATGCCCCCTTGTTGACCTAGTTACCAGCACAATCATAGGTGCTTTCGCTCAGTGTGTGCTGAACTGGAGATAATTAGGCAGAGGCTCACAAATTCCCAACCAGGCTGCAACCTCCTGGAAGGATTGGACTTGGGCACCCTTCCAGCTGCTCCCCTTATCCAGCCAAGTGCCCTTTCACAGTGACAGCCCTCTCCCATCCACATGTGCTCTCCATTGATGGGGAGCCCGGGGGCACTGGCCACCGTGACATTGCAAATTCACTGCAGGGTCTGGTACTGCTTGCAGCACGGCGCTGGAGCTCAGTGTCTATGACTGAGTTAACATTTTAGAATTAGATGATGAATTGACATATTGAAATAAACCAGGATGGCTGTGTTGGCGAATAGTTGCCAGGATGTTTTTGATTTTTACCACAAGAACACTAAGCCACAGAAAAGAGAGAGTTAATGAACAAAGACACAAGTGTGTGCCTGCAGGCATATCCCCTCCCCTTTCATGCAGGCCAGAGCACAAGGAAGGGCAGATCAATGGAACATTGAGGCAGCATATTTTGTTTTAGGGCCTGGATTACTGGTTATCTTTCTTTGGGGGCCATAGAGTTAGAATAAAAACAGTTGTGAGTACCCTGCACTGCCCTCCCATACCTGTTAACAGAAGATGCTTTTCCTCCACCTGCCTGTGAATCAGACTCCTCAGTCCAGCTCTGTGTACGCCATCTCCCAGCTACTACTTCCAGACAGGGACCAGCATCCATTGTTTTGCAATTTTCCTTCTATATATCTGGTGTATTTTTGCCTCACAGGTCTCAAAAGGAGAGGCTAGACTGGTTTCCCAATGTGTCTCTTCTTTCTCTCTTAAATGAAACAGCAACTAAAAGGGTGTCCACATGCCTGTGCACACTTAGGTGTAGATGTGCATATATGTCTGTTTTCTGGTGAGGATCTACTACAAAATCATTTTTACAGTTAAAATGATGAGATGTAACAAATGACACCAAAATAAGCATGAAAATGAAGCCAGTTTAGTTTCTGTAAGAGAAATAATCTTCATTAAAGGAAATGCTTGCTGGTTAGAAAATGACACTGTGGAATCAGCCTCCTCTTTGGAGGCTCCCCGAGAGTGCCGGGAAGGCTGTGGATGTTCTTCATGGCTGGTGCTCCCCTCTGTCTTCTGGGAATAAACCCTGTTCTGGATCCCTGGAACCTAGTGCACAGCTCCTTGCTCACCTTGGTCCAGTCCTTTCAAAGGAGGCACAGTTCCCAACCTAATGGGCTCTTCCTTGTCCCTCTCGGACTCCATTTGCCTTCCTAACATTTTTCCCCCTTCTGAGCCACTTTGTTCTGCAGTTATCTTAGATTCCAGGAACCACAGCCTGGTTAATAAGCATCATTATGACATGGGACCAAAACTACTCCCAAGCAACAGGGTCCCTCACAAACAAGATGAAATTGTCTCCCTACACAGGAGTGATCATCTCATGATGGGAATGAAAGCATCCCCCCAGTGGATGATGAGCTTCACCAACAAATGATCACCCAGACCCGGCCTGACCAAGAGGACTTGTTCTGCCATCTGAGCGAACCCCCAGAATGTGAGTCACCAGCCCTTGCGTTTGTTCCCCTTTTCTGTAAAACTTTAAAATTTCTGTCAGCCCCTTCAAGACAGACCTTTAGTCACTATGCCCCTCTATCTGCTCTATCTGTGGCCATGCTGATTAAAGCTCCTTGTCTGCCTTTCACCACTGTTCTCTAATTGACATACTAGGATGCACGACAGAAACTGGTCTGTGGAGACTACTAGGCTGGGCTAGGCTAGGCCTTTGCCCAGAGCCTCAGGTACCAATCCCTACTCTGAATTGGCAGATGCCAATTATTTCTAAGGAGCAATTGAGGCTCTTTAATTTCAAGTAGAATATTTTAAAATATGTTAGTTAAGCTTATTTTTATTCCCAATAAGCTATTTTTCTTCCAAAAATGTTGTAGTGGTCACTTATCAAAATCCCAGCATGGGAGCCTTGAGGAGCTCCTGAGGCAAACTAGCCACCCCTGGAGGATGCAGAAGGGTCTGCAGGAATGGCAGCTGGGCTTTCTCAGGATTCTGTCTCAGCTGTAACCCTGTGGCCACTTCTATTTCCTCTCACCTTCGACTGGCCTTGATGTCTACCTCCTGGGACTCCCTGTTCCTTTGGGCCCACTTTAACATCCTACCTCTTGGATGTTGCAGCCATTTCTGCCTTTTCAAACATCCCTTCCCTGCACCCCCCATGCTCCAGGCACAACCATTTCAAGTACATAGGAATATACTAGTGTTGCCAATCAGCTTATATTATATCTTCTAATTTTGTTAATTTGACACATCTTTATTTGGTACTATGACCTTTCATCAAATTTAGCCTCAAAATGACAGCCTCAACAGCACACTAAAAGACTCCCAGATAAATGGAGATTCCAGGAAATTCCTTTTCCAAATTCCATTAATATACTTAATAAATACAACATCGTCAAAATGAAGTCACTATAATGTGACTTAGAAATGAAGAAATCTATAATGCATCTAGCAGGAATAAGAGATGAACTTTACTTTGGTTTTGGTCTCCATTTTATTTTATACTTGTGATATTCAACATAGAACCAGTCTTCATGTTCCAACCACCCCATCACACCGTGCCTACTCAGTGGAGCATCACCCTTCCCCCACCCATCTGTTTCTCCATATGTCTGTCTGTCCGTCCGTCCATCCATCCATCCATCCATCCACTCACCCACCCTCATCCATCCAGCCATCCATCCAGCCAGCCAGGATGAACTTCTGAGCCATGCCATGGCCAGGGAGTGTGCTGGAACATCAAGATACCTAAGGTTTCAGGGAAGTCTCCTGCAATCTCAGATAATGAACCTCATCCTTCCAACCACATTTAAAATCAGTCCCAATCTAGGCGTGGTGGCACACACTTGCAATCCCAGAATTTGGGAGGCTGAGACCGGAGGAACAGGGTTCGCGGCCAGCCTCAGCTACCTTAGTGAAGCACTCCGCAACTTAGTGAGACCCTGTTTCAAGATAAAGAATAAAAAATAGGGCTGGGGGTATTGCTCGGAGGTACATAGCCCCTGAGTTCAATCCCCAGTACCGCAAAAATAAAATAAAGTCAGTCCCAAATGGTGCCAACATTTTGTCAATCACCCCTGATGACTAGCAACTGTTGTCCTTATCCAAAGAGACAAAAACCCAATCAAAAAATGGGCAAGTGAACTAAATAGACATTTCAAAAGAAATACAAATGGCCAATAAATCCAGGAAAAAAATGTTCAACATCAGAGATGCAATCAGAGATGCAAATCAAAACTACCCTGAGATTTCACCTAACCCCAATTAGAATGGCAATCATCAAAAACACAAACAATAACAAATGCTGGTGAGGGTGTGGAGAAGTGGGAACCCTAGTACCTTGTTGGTGGGATTGCAGATTAGTGCAACCACTTTGGAAAACAGTATGGAGGATCCGCAGAAGAATGGGAATGAACTTACCATGATCCAGTTATACCACTTTTAGGTATCTACCCAAAAGAATGGAAACCAAACTACCAGACTAATGCATACATATCTATGTTTATAGCCACACAATTCACAATTGCCAAACTGTGGAACCAGCCATGATGTCCATCAACAGATGAATGGATTACCAGACTATAGGATATGTACACAATGGAATTTTACTCAGCCATAAAGAAGAACAAGATCATGTCATTTGTGGGGAAATGGATGGAACTGGAAAACAATATGCTAAGTGAGATTAGTCAGTCACAAAATGTAAAAAAATCACATGCTCTTCCTAATATGTGGAAGCTAGGAAGAAAGTGGGACATAAGAGGGGCTCTAGGAGAAAAAGGAGAAACCTTAGATGACCAAAGAAGGTAACTTAACTGAAGTTGATGCGGGGGGGGGGCACCCTAATGCACATGATGCACTTTCACAAACATCAAAGTCAATCACTAAGCAGAAGATGAGAAGGAGGGAGGGCAAGGGAGTGGGGTGGGAATTGGGGAAGGGCTAAATGAGTGCTATGTGCATGTATGGCTCTACCAGCTTGTACATCATTAAGATGTATGATTATAATGCACCAATAAAAAGAGACAATATGAAACAAATAATTGCAAATCCTTTTTGAATTGGTGCATTATACTTATATATCATAGTAAGTTCAGAGTTATAAATACATACATGCACACAGCATTTGTTGTTTCTCTTCAGTTTCCACCCTGTGAAAGTCTTTTAAATGATGCAGGATATCCTTAAATCAAAATCAGTGTTTGCCTCTAATCCTAGTACTTTGGAAGCTGAGACAGGAGGATCACAAGTTGGAGGCCAGCTTCAGCAGTTTTGCAAAGCCCTCAGCTACTTAACAATACTCAAAAAGGACTGGGGGTGTAGCTCAGAGGTAGAATGTCCTTAGGTTCAATCCCCAGTACCTTCCCCCTCAACCTTCCAACTTCAGAGAAGGGAGGTACTTCTAATTCCCCAGTCTAGGAACAGCCAGTTGTTAGCTCCCCCTTACTGTGACAAAATACCTGGTGTGATCAACTTATAAGGGAGAAAGGCTTATTTGGGCTCATGGTTTCAGAGGTTTTAGTCCATGGTAGGTTGTCCCCATTGCTTTTGGTCCTGTGGTGAGGCAGCATATCTTGATGGAACAAAAACTGCTCACTTCATGGAAGATGGGAATCAAAGAGAGGAAGGGGATTGATTCTCACTACCCTCTTTCAGGACACTCCCTCTGTGACCTGAGGCCTCCACTTGACCCTACCTCTTAAATGTTTCATCACCTTCCAATGGCATCAAGCTGAGGACCAAACCTTAAACACATGAGACTTTGGAGGACATTGTAGACTCCAACAATCTTACCAGGAACCCTTGGCTCTTGTCTTTCTCATTTGACACATCTCAGCCAGCACATTCTGCCAGGTTAACCTCTGGAAACCTGGGCATCCTAACTGCTTCTCGGCACCTCCTATGCACCTACCCAGTCCTAGAGTTCTGATTCCCCAGACACATTCACTAGTCAATACTTTAGCTACATTTAAAACTAGTCTCAAATGATGACCCCCCTCCTCAGACACTTGTAACTACTCCTAGATACTATGTCCACATCTTTATCTAATTGGACTAGGTAGAACTTCCAGAATAAGATGAGAAAATATAATCTTTTCTTAAAAACATATGTTGTGTTTTATTATTAATATGAGGTTAAGTTGAAACCAATATTCTTTGTAGTTTAAAAAGATTAGAAAAATCAATACTTATATTACCTGTATGTAATATAAATTTATATTACCTATATGTAGACTCTATGTTGATAATTAATTTTCTGTCATATCACTAACTAGAATTTTCCTGTAGTTTTCTTTTTGGAGCTATTTTTAAAAATCAGGTTGTGGTTTATAAGTATTCTAATTTTCTGAAATTTACTGAGAAACATCCTCATCTTTTATGTGCTAATTTTAACTAGATACATATTATTTGCTTCTCAAAAACTTGCAAAAAGTCACCATTAAAACATTTCTGAAGCTAAATTATTTAACACACATTTCAATTTTTATATGCATTTTAGACCATTCAATTTTCCTGCTTCTCCTTTAAAGACACTTTTAGTAAACCCAGAAAATAGTCCACCTAATAGAGATTTTAATATTTTATAAGTGAAAAGTTATAATTGTACAAAACTTATCTTACAATTTTAAATGTAGCTCCACAACTAAACTAGTATACCTTCTTTATATTTTCTAATTTTATAAATTGATGCTTTTAATATTTTACTTTATTTGAATTATTAAAAGCCATCATTTCATTAGTTTAGCCCAGGAATTCATTTTTAGATTTATCAGGTTTTATTTTTGTATTTTTCCCATTTTCTAATTTATCATTTTCCACTTTTTTTTCTTAATTACCAATCTTTAAATTATACTTGGACTTTTATTTGCTCTTCTGTCTGTTATAATCCTAAATTGATTTTTTTGTCCTGGTTTAAAAGTGAAAATATTTAAAGCAAATTAAAATATGTGGAGTCAGCTAGAAATCTCTCAGGTGTCCACACAGCTAGACCCAGAGATCCAGCTTCCCCAAAATGTTAGCCATTCCCTATCATTGCCCATCCTTCCTTCCTTCCTGTAGTGGTGGACAGCAACTTCTCATCCAGCAGCTGAGGCACTTCTTCCCTCCCAAATTCCTTGGGATTGGCCCCAACACTCTGGCTTCAAAGGCCACAAGAGTAGCTCCTTCCCCTACCCACTGAGAAGTTTGCAACTGGATCTGGTACTCAGACTCAGGGTTCTCTGTAAGACATCCCATGCTTCTCATACCTGGCTGTCAATACCCCAACTGGTGTCCCAACCCTGCTGGATAAAAATGTTTTCTGACCATTACACCTAAAAGGGATTGTTCTCTGCTGCCTTCTGTTCTTAGATGGTAGGGTACAAATCCAAGGCCAGCATGACTTTGACTTCTTTGTTGACTTTTAAAATTTTATTCCAGAAATTCAAGCATTTGTCAGTGTTTATGAATCGGATCCTTTTCTCTCTTTTTGTTTTTACCAGAAAGCAAGAAAGGGAGACAAAAGCCAGAGGGAGATAGGAAGCATAGAGAGTAAAACAGATATCCAGAGAGTAAAACAGGATACTAGAGAATGAGACAGGAAAGCAGAAAACAGCACATGAATCTATAACATGAGACAAGAAGGCTGAGATGGAAATAGGAATTCAGAGAACAAGACAAAAAGCCAAACCGAGACTAAAGTTGGAGAGCTCAACAGGAAGTGAGAGCAAGACAATAAGCCAGAGAGACACAGGAAGAGTTGGGGTCTTACCCGGCATGCCCAGGGAGGCCTAGCCCAAGATGGCGCCTGGCAAGGTGCCAGAGGCAGCCGACTGCTGGATGACTGACAGGTGATAACCTTCCTGGAGGAGGGCTGTACCACGTCAGCGCGCATGCACCAGTACGTCAGAGCTCCTGGACAGATAGTGCATGCATAGGAGAACTAGAGAGGGGCATGCAGTAGCCTCATGATCATGTCTATGATTGGTCCCAAGTTTCCCCCTCTCCTTGCTGTTAGGCTTATAAGCTTAGCTCTCTTCCTGTTAGAGGAGAACAATAAAGAAGCTTGAACTAGCAACCATTATTGTCGTCTCTGTCTCTGGGCCCCCGCGGGCAGGGGTCGCGGGCAGGGGGAGGCGATAGGAAGTGATAATGAGAGGACTGGAAACCAGAGAGCAAAAAACAGGAAGCAGAGCCCAAGACAGGAAGGAAGAAGG
Source organism: Graphiurus murinus (assembly GCA_004027655.1). Lineage (NCBI taxonomy): Eukaryota > Metazoa > Chordata > Mammalia > Rodentia > Gliridae > Graphiurus > Graphiurus murinus. Next base: position 27,236 of record PVLC010006364.1, read on the forward strand.
CAAGAATGGAAGGTAAAGAACTGGACAGTTAGGGAGAAAAGGAAACAGGAAGCTATAGGAAGCCAGAAAGTAAGACAGGAAGTGTGCAAAACAGCAAACCAGAAAGGGAAGCAGAAAGCCAAAGAGGGAAACATGGAGCCAAAGAAAAAGAGAGAAAAAGCCAGAGGGCAAGACAGTAAGCAGAAGAGGGAAAGAGGAAGCCAGAAAAAGAGGCAGGATGCTATATAGGATGACAAGAAGCTGGAGAGAGAAGTAGAAAGGAAAGAAAAGAGAAGAGAGAAAAGGGAGGGGAGAGGAAGGGAAGAAGGAAGGAAGGAAGGAAGGAAGGAAGGAAGGAAGGAAGGAAGGAAGGAAAGAAGGAAGGAGAAAGAAGAAAGAATAGAAAAGGGGAGGGGGGGAGGGAGAGAGAGAGAGGGAGAGAGAGAGAGAGAGAGAGAGAGAGAGAGAGAGAGAGAGAGAAGAAAACCAGAGAGTGAAATAGGAAGGCTGAGTATATGACAGAAAGAAAGCCAGATGGGAAGACAGAGCAAGTTGGGAAGGAGGAGAGGGCAGCAGGAAGACTGAGAGGAAGTGAGAGGAGACAGGGTGAGAGAGGAAAACAGAATGCCAGAGAGGGGATAAGGAAGGCAAAGTGGAAAAATGAAATCCAGAATGCAAGTCAGGAATCCAGGGAACATTATCAGGAATCCATAAAGGAAACAGGAAGCCAGCCTTGAGAGATAGGAAAGCAGAGAGACAGGAAGCCAGAAAATAAGACAGGAAGGCAGAGAAATAGACAGGAAGTCAGAGAGGGAAACAGGAAACCAGATTGCAAGAGAGGGAGAAAGGAAGGAAGAAAGCAAAACAGAAAGAAACATAGCAAGACAGGGGGAGAAAGAGAAAAACAGGAAGCCAGGGAGCAAACCAGAAAGCCAAAGAGGGCAAGAGGAAGTCAGAGAGAGGAAAAGGAGATCAGAAAGGGAGACAGGAAGTTTAGAGGGAAACAAGAAAACAAAGCTAGGAAGGTTGAGAGCAAAAGAGGACGTGAGAATGAACAAAGGATGGCAGAGAAGGAAGGGGAATCCAGGGAGCACAAGAGAAAGCCCAGACAGTGAGACAGGAAGATAGAGAGTGGGACAGGAAGGCAGACAGGGCGGCAGGAAGACAGTACAACAGGAAGGCAGAGAGCACGACAGGAAGGCAGAGAGCATGACAGGAAGGCAGGAAGGTAGAGAAAGAAACAGCCAGAGCTGGAAACAGAAAGACAGAGATGAAAGCAGGAAGCAAGATGGTTAGCCAGCCGAAGAGGGAGAAAGAATTCGGTCCTTTCTCACTGATCTTAACTGATACTTCAGTTAGAACTTATCGAGCAAACTGCATTCAACCTATTCAACCCATTGTATGGGGCACATATAAAAAAGGGGGCTACACTAAGGCCAAAGAGGGAGTTAACTTCCCAAACACACCCAGGCACCCAGGCACGGCACACTGCCCCAGAGTATACCATGCAATGTGCAAGCGGAACTTCCGAAGGACACACGGTGTGGCACAACACGCTCTGGCATTACAAGCAACATTGCGGGGCACAAGTAACTACACCTGGGCATGGCAGGCAGCATGCAGGCTCCATGCCTACCACCCAGCATCTAGGATACGTCTTCCTGACAACCAGTGCCAGCACTGGGAATCCTGAAGACTATAGCCTTAGGCCCTGAGATCAAAACCTCCATAACTTTGCCTGCCCAGGAAGCCTGACAATACAATGCAAGTCTCCCCCTCTCCTTCCTCTTTCTCTCTTTTTCTCTGTCTCTCATCCCTCTTCCCCCGTCTCTTTATTATGACAATATAAAACTATGAGATGTATGTGGAAAAAGGACAAGGTGTGTTATGCTGATATAAAATACTGGCATATTTTTCTCTTTTTCTGATCTGCTTTATATTGCCACAATATAGGTGCCAACATTATGTAGGGTGCAGGGAAGCAGGCTTAACAGAGTAAACAGAAATATTGAGGAGACTCTCCTTTAATTGCAAACTTTGGACAACTTCCATATAAGAGAAGAGTGTTACTTCCACTAGTTTTGTTTTCTGTTAAATTATTTTTCTTAAAAAAAGAACAAATATTGATTATATCACCAGTGTACTCTCAAGTTTTGTGGCACATGTAAGTCTATTCTTAAATATTTATATAATTAAATATAAATTATATGTTAATTATATTAATAATTCACTTTCTTGTTTAAATAATTTCTAAAACAAAAAAATCTGTGTGCAACTGCAAAGCAGGCAGATGGCACTTGTATGTTTATCTAAAAGTGTTTTAATTTTCTCTTAGGCTTACATAATGAAGTGAAAATGCAATTTATTTTCAAGGCAAATTTAAACATAGAAAAGGGAAAATTTGTTCAACTAATTGGAGGTTGACTAAGACAAATAATCGATAGTTTATTTTAATATTTATTTATCCTTTATAATTACATCTGTAAATTCAACTTTGTAAATTTATCTGCTTAATAGTACAAAATAATTATTGAAGTAAACATTATTACTATATGAAAAAATGATTTCAATCAATATTTAAAAAGAGAAGCTGCCTTTCAAATGCTTATTTATAGCCATTCTACTAAGAATCTAATAAAACCAAAGACTATTCTGGAAAATGAATGCATCACAAAATAATGTCATGGTGGTTTGTTGGAAACAAGCAAGGCATAGTGGATGGAAATGATATGAGCATCTTGAAAGGCCATGATACATGTCTCCTGGGTCTTAAGAACACAGGTCTTGGGACTCTTTATTATTTCTTATTATCTCCAAACCACAAAGGCGTAAACAGAAGAATGCAAAGGAGGGATCCCTGAGTAGGTGCAGATTGGACAGGCCCAGGCCCAATTGCTCCATACATCTTTTTTCTTTTTAAAAACTCTCTACTAATTTCCTCATATTCTAAACTTCCTTTACCACAAATACAGTTTCAGATGGTTCTTTTATAGCCCTTAATTCCCACAAGCTATATTCTCAGATGGGTGAAGTGTGTGTGCAGGAGGAAGCTGGCTGGGTAAACAAGGGCAACAAGGGAATTGGGAAGCCCTGAGTAGGACTCTCTTTCTCCTTCCCTCCACTCCTGAGTGTACAAGTGAAAGCAAATCTGCTTCCTTTGAGCAGAAATAACTGGACAGGAACATGGTACTTAGAGCAAGATCTTGGACCACAAGGAAGACAAACATCTGTAGAGATCAATTACTAAAGAAAAGATGAGTCAAAAGTCTAATCCTAAAGAAAAGTCATCCATCAATTAGAGGGATGGCTTTTCAAGATCCCCAATGTATGCCTGAAGGCGAAGATAGCACCAAACCTATATATAGTATTTTTTCCTATATCTACATATATATATATATATATATATATATATATATATATATATATATATATATAATGAATTTGACTTATAAATTAGGTAATGTAAGAGATCAATAAAAACTAATAGTAAAATAAATCAATGGTAACAACATACTGTAATCAAATTGCTAGCATCACTACTTTTCTACCTTGGAGCCATTATTAAGTAAAATAGGATTTTTACTTGAACACAGCAGTAGGATACTGTGACATTCAATCTGACTCTGCTCCTGAGGGACTCGCAGATGTGCAACAGGTACAGCAGGGACTCTCTGCCCAAAGGCATGACTCACGTTGTAGGTAGGACACAGTGGGGTGGAGTAAGGTTTCATCATGATGCTCAGAAAGGCGCACGACTTAAAACATTTTCATTTCTGGAGTTTTCCATTTAATATTTTCAAACAAGTTGACTGTGGGTAACTAAGCCTGAGGAAATTGAAACTGAATAAGGAGGGTACGGAGAGGACTAGGGCAACCTTGAACTATCATGTTGTTTATTGATTTTTTTCCTTTAACTTTGTGGTGCTGAGAATTGAACTCAGTAATATAATGAACCCAAGAAAACTTTAATACCAAAGCTTAAAAAGATTATATAATATGAAAGAAACCCAAATTTATCCATATATACAGACAAAATTTAAAAGGGAAATATAAGGAATTTAGTATTGCATATTAAAATACAGACATCAAAAAAGTGAAGTGTTCAATATTAAGAAATTATACAACATGTTTTTACAAAAACAGATGAAAAAAACATTGCCATATGAAAAAGGTGCTTGACAAATTTAGCAGAGATTCTTAGAACGATATTGCAAAGTTAGAGAAATTATTAAATTAAAGAAAAGCACTTATCAAAACCTAATGGGAGTTGTTGTTCTCTGTGGTGAGATACTAACCAATTCAGTTAAAATAAAGAACTAGAAAATGATGCACCCAGTCATTACCCTAGCTTTCTTTAAGCTTGAAGACTGTGGAAAATGAAAGTAGCAGAATGAAACTCACAATAAACACTGGAAGCTTAGTGATCAGTCTCAGTAAGACTGACACTCAGAAACCAAACGACTTTCTGAGGTTTGCAAATAAGGACATAGAAAAGGAAACAAGAGAAATATCCATGGCCAGTGATTGCTCTTGGAATTCTAAGAAATAAAATTAAAGAAGATAGCAAGGAAACTACATAACCATTGAAAGAAATGAAAGAACGGAAGAGAAATACATACTGTCTACCAGATTGGTGGATTCTTCCTCACAAAAACTACAGTCCAGGGCCTTACAATTTGGGACTGGAGGAGAGGTGCCAATGCATGCCAGCAGCTTTGGGTTAGGACCCAGAGTTGCTGCATTTCTGTTTACTCCCAGGAATAAGGTTGTAGACAAAAGAAAGCCCAGCTGCTGCAGATATACCTGGTAATTCATATATAAACTCATGTGGGGATGTGATGACACCATCTCCATTCTCAAATGATTCCTACAAACTTGCAAAACAATATCTAGCAATTTATAAAAAAAACAATTAACATATGAGATCAGAAAAAATAAGAATAGGGGAATAAAACACAATTGTTCCACATACTAAAATTACCTGGCACATAATTTAAATTAAATTTACTCATAGTACTCAAGAAGGTAAAAGATACAAATTTTAGGCAAAGAACTGGAGACTATAAAGAAAGAATCAAGTGGAAAGTCTCAGTTAGAAATATAATAGTCAACATGAAGAAAGCAATGTATATTAAAAAAAAATACATCCAAGATAGAGTGAGTTAAAGATATCCAGAAGATAATATCCAGGATGAAGCATGAAGTCACAAAAGTTGAGAAAATATGGAGAGTGTATAACAGACAAAGAGAATATACCTACAAGATCTAACCCAGAGTTGGCAAATTTGAAGAGCCAAAGAGCAAATATTCTAAGCTTTTGAACTCTGAGGCAAACTCAGCTCTGTGGTAGCAGTAAGGCACCCATGCTCAATACAGAAATGAGTGAGGGCAGCTGTGTTCCAACAACACTTTATTTACAGGGGTGGGAACACAGCTGAGCTGGCAGAGGGAACACTTGTGTAGCATGCAAGAGTACCTTGGTTTGATTCCCAACATTGTAAAAACAAAAACAAAACAAAAAACAAAAAACAAGTTCCTAGTTTGATTTTTACCAATGATCCATTGCTACTAGTTTCTGGTCTAAGTTTTGAGGTCTTTAGGTACACCACTATCAGTAAAGAAGAAAGTAGGGCATGAGTGATATTTTAAAAATGCTGGAAGAGAACTTACCAAAGACATTCCGCCACAGATAGAATAAGGCTTAGAAAAACCAAGAGGAAAAAAATTAAAATAAAAACAATTTACAACTTGGAGTAGCATTATGAAGCTGCTGAAGAAGAGGAACATAGATAAAATATGAATGGCTTTCAGTAAAAAAGTTACCTCCAAAGGAATCAAGCATACTCTGAGAGCAGAGAGCTCACTTTGGATGTTAGAAGAGAGTAGAGTATCTTCAGAGATTAGAAAGAAAATACTCATGCTAAAGGTACAGATTGAGCAAATATATATATTTTTAGGAAGGAAAAGGAAACATAGTTTCAAATAAACAACTTCTGAGAAAATTAATCACCATTAAGTCTTTACAAAAAGAGAGTATTCTTGAGGCAGACAGAATCCCAAAATGAGCTTAGAGAGGCAGAGCAAGGGATTATAAACACGGGAGCAGATTTCAGTGGCCGCTGTCTGCAGAAGACAGCATGAACGTATTGTTGCACCTTCACAGGTGGATGAGCTGAAGCCCTGGTGTTGTCCAGGCAGTGGATAGTAGCACTGGTGACAGTAACACTGAGAAGGCAGTTGACACACAGAAAAACCTGGGACAGTCACCAAAACACAGTCTTTATGCTTCTGAGCAAATGGAAAGGGAACACTGCATCAAACAACCTCAAGCATCAAAACATCTCCAGAAAGGGATAGAAAACCTAACCTAAAGGAAACGAGACTCTCCCTGCAACAACTATAGAAGAAATTCTTCACCCATGTCTAGAGAGTTTGGTCCAAAGTCAAGGGCTGGCGGATGGCAACAGCAGGTGCTCACTGGGAGGGGTGAGGAAATGGTGTTGCCCTGGAAAATGCTACCTGTTTCCAACAGTAATGAAGCCTCACATCCAAGCAGTGACTGTCCAGGACAAGATGTGAAGGGCTGTGACCCCAGTTCAGGGCCCTCTGAGCCCTACTATTCTCATCATGCAAATCGCAGGCATAGCCCTTACAGACTAGATGGTGTTAGTCCACAAGTCTGGGCTTTACTCATGGAAACAACCATAAAGAAAGAAGACAAAGGATGCCTAGATGCACATGGAACCAGTAATTTTCTTTATTATTATTATTATTATTATTATTATTATTATTATTAAGGGAGTTGAGTCCAAGGGCATTCCACCTCCAAGCTACACCTCCAGCCTTGTTTTATTCTGGGATTACTGACTATGTGCCAGAAGAGGCCATGTCTTCTGATGTATTTTCTTTGTTCCTCGCAACACCCACTCGGTGATTGCAGGGCCGCCATCCTTCCTTCCCACTCCTTGGGATGTCAGCTCTCATTCTGAAACAAACTGACAGTCTGGTAGAAAGTTCTACCACCCCTCCCCCCAGACTGCCCTGAGGAACACATGTGGTTAAATGCATTTGAACCTTGGAGACCTGTCAAGAGGAATTGGGCAAAGCCACGCTAACGTGAGCACATCCAAAGGATCACATTGATAAATTTAGACTTTGTGTTGCACTTCGTCCTGGCAGGCTGTGTCACATTTTCCAGAGATGAAGGCTGAACAAATAAAGCAACTCTCCAACTGTAATTAAGAGAATCGTTTCCAAGCTAATTATGCCGTATTTATTCATACCAAATAAAACTGTGTTGACAGGTATGATTGAATACAGATACAGCCTGTCAGGGAAAGGAGTGGAGGAAGGAAGGTCTTAAAATAGGATGAAATGCCAAGGGTTCTGAAAAGCAAGAAGGGGGCTCATCCCTCCATCTCCTTCCTGCGCCTGCTCTCACCTAGTACTTGTGGAGTTGCTCCAACTAGGTGCTTAATTGAAGTATCAAATGAAATACAAATTATTTCAAAAGCATATCCTTGAATGCCTCTTGAGAACTAAGTTTCTATATGAATTTGTACGTCTTGTTATTTTCAGGATGGTGATGGAGGTACTATTTTCCAAACTACAGATGGGGGAAATGAGGCTCATAGATATTAAGTGACTTGAGCAAATCGGTCAACCACAAAATGATAGGGAGAATGATCAAAATCAGGTTTATTAACTGATATTTATGTTCCATTGAACCAACCATAACTACTCTTCATAAAGAAAAATTGCCAGTATTTTCAAATTTTCTTGGACAATACATTTCAGTATTGTGTCTTTCCATGGGGACTTATTCATGATTTATTCAACCTGCAACTCAAAGTGCAGGCCCTTACCAAGTTCTTATGTAGCTGAGTCAGCTTTCCACATAAATCCTCATCCACAAGTTGTATTCTTCCCTTAGGATCAGCCTCTAGAAGTCCAATCCTCAAGTCACAACATATTCTGAACATGTTTAGCACTTGAGACATGCTGTCAAGTGGGTTTCCAGAAATATAAAGATTCACATTCACAGAACAAAGCAAGAATCAGCAAAACCCGAGACTGATTTCTTCTATTCATCCTTTCAGCAACTAGTTACTGAGCATCCACAGTTTGTAAGGTGCCGTACAGATGTCAAGAACGTAGTGGTGAGAAAACAGGCATGATTGTGCCTCTCTTGGAGTGTGAGTCTAGTGAGAAGACAGACACTAAAATGAATGACATCAATACTAACTATAAATAGCTGCTTTGAGGGTGTACTTACTATATTAGGTATCGTCTTAAGTGCCAAATACATGTTAAACAATATAATTCTCCTATCAACCCACCAAACACTACTACAAATTGAGCTTCTGTAATTCAAAATTCTGAAATCTGAATGCTCTGATTTTAACTGGAAATTGAACTCAGAGGCATTCTACCTCCAAGCAGCTACACGTTCAGCCCCCTTTATTTTATTTTGAAATTTCAAAACAAGGTCTCCCTAGAATGCTGAGAGTCTAAGCTGTTGAGGCTGGTCTCAAATCTGTAATCTTCCTGTCTCAGCCTCCCAAGTTCTGGGATTACAGTTGTGCTCCAGGAAAGGGGTGTGTTTCCACGCAGTAATGCCAGGCTCCTGTACCCTGGCCTCCTGGCACTAGTGGAATTGTCACCCAAGTGCGTGTCAGCTACATGCTGGGACACCAGGTTTCCTCACTTGCCTCTAGCTCAGCAAAGTGGCCCCAAGGTGTCAATGGACTCAGATCCAAATGCTCTTATTTTTTCACTATGTTTATGTGGGAAAACTCTTTTTCCCCCACAGAAGCAATATCTTCAACAGTTCCTAGTCTTGTCTTCAAAAGTTGTTTTATGCATTTGAAACAATACTATCGGAATGAAGAGTGGGAAAACTTTTCCAACTACATCTCTGCATACTTTAAAACTAATTCCTATGGGAAATACCAATTCAAGGAATCGAGTTCTTTCCTACAAAGAGGTATGACCAAGAAGCATTCTGATGTGGGCAGGAATCTTCGCTGGGGGCTGAAAAGAGGGGACCAACAAGACTCAATGCACGTAATGAGAGTGTCCCAACCCATGGACTACCAGTGTCACCTCACCATTTTTATAGCAAATTGTATGTTCCAGAAAGAAAAAATGAATAATATAGCCATGTCAAATTCTGTTATCTATGCAAGTGTGAGTGTGTGCATATACTTAGCCTTACTTTTTAGGAATCTTGGATACAATAGAGCAAGGAGTCTTCTCTGCCCACCAACTCCTTTCCCGTTCATCCCCATTCCCCAGGAGAAATCTCTATCAAAATATGCTGTATATGCTATGTCTCCATTAAAAAAGTAAACACTCCAAAATATAATACATTGATTTTTATTTGTTTGATGTCTGTATTGTACAAATGCATGATAATATGCTAACACTATTTGCTAAACTTTTAGTTTCTTCAGCAAAACTTATGTTGGAATTTAATCCCTATTGACAAGTATAAGAGGTGATTGGATTAATCCACTCATGGTGAAATGGATTAGTGGGTTCGTGCATTATCCTGTGAGTGGTGTTGCTATAAAATCGAGCTCTCTGCCACACTTGCTGTGATTCACCATGTGAAGTCCTCCATCGTGGCATGACCCAGCAAGAACCTTGAAGATGCTTCCCTGACACCCAGCAGATGCTGGTGCTATGCTCTTGAATCCCCAGAACTGTGAGTTAAATAAACCTCTTTTCTTCATAAATTATCCAGTCTGATGTATCCAGTTATAGCAACACAAAACCAACTAGAATGTGACTTATTAAATAATAACAGGGAGGGTTAAGCTTGTCTTCCAAAAAGAGGCTTGAACTGAATTTTCTTTTAGGTTCTGAAGTCAGGAGGCAGCAGCTCAGTCTTTGTACACCAGAGACCCGGTTCTGTGTGCCTGTCCCCCCCCAAGTCTGTGCCTTCTTGCTGAGGTTCACCTCACGCTCCATGTCAGCTGCTGGAGTGCCAACTAGCACATCCATTTCTAGAAGCGAAAACAGTGCAGGATGTTCCCATGCATAAGCCTGGGACGTGCACTGATTTCAATTTGCTTTGTCCCTCTTTTCCTCCCTTAACTAAGTATTGTGGACATATTTGGTAAGGTTTTATATTAATGTGGATATATCTGGTAAGGTATTGTTACTATTGTAAATGGCATACATTTTTGAGGAGACATACATGGATTTAGTCTAATGAAGTGAATAAAGTTTTAAATTTACTCTAACAAATTGTCACTTTGGTTTCTCATTTGTGGTCTGTGACGGCCTCATAAGCAGGGCCTAGAGCAAGGCTCGGCCAGCTAAAGAAGGGACCCGTAGCATTTCCTGCTTTACATTATTTTATTCTGGAAATTTGGGTTTTGCTTCCACATTGAAAAATTCCCTAAGAGCTGTGCACAGGAGAAGCAGATTGTGAGTCATTGGTGGTGGCTGAGAAAAACAATACATCAGCCTAGCTCAGAGATATTCATTAACTCTCCACAAATACCAGCAGCTGAATCAAAGGAACTTAGGTTTATTATTTCTTATCTATAAGTAAAGAAAGCTTTAAGACAGAGAGCTTTCCCATTTCCCCTGCTTACCTAACACTTATTAACCATCTTCTAGCTGCCTGAGCAAATAGGAAAGATTTATCTAATGAATAGAGTTTCTTCTCTGCTATTAACCTTCACCCCTGCTTCTCTTCACTGTTAACCTTTAACCCTGCTCTCGCACTAAAAGAATCTTCATTTACACTTTTGTATTTTGTAAACTTTTGCTGCTCCCCTAATCTTAGCAAACACTATGGGAAATAGCTTTTCTAGTTAAAGATGTACCCACTCAACTTTAGGGAAAAACAAGACTGTAAAAATTCCTGTTCTGTATACCTTGTTGTAAAGAGCATAAAAAGCAGTTATGAGATGAAATAAACAGATGGGTCTTGAACATACATGGTGTGTAAGCATACTCTCACCGACCTCGTCCTCAATCCCCACCTAACGAGGGACCCCAGACTCTGCTGCTTTGAGGGCTGGCCCCCGGCAGTGGTCAGTGGTTAGCATATTTCTGTGCTCTGTTTTTTCTTTCCCCTTCTTCCTTTTACTTTCCTTTACAAGTAGAGTCATCAAATGTTCTACATAAATTCTTTTGATGATTGGATTTAAGTTTTCTAATACAGTTAGAAAATTAAGTTAGGCAGTGTTTCTAGTCTTTTCTCAGAAAAGAAGGAAGTTACCATACTATACCCTCCCTTTGAGAACTCTTGCTAACTCTCTATGAATTGTTAGCAACACTTTTTTTTTTTTTTTGTCTTTTTGGTACTAGGGATTGAACTCAGGGGCATTCTACCTCTATGCTACATCCCCAACCCTATTTATTTATTTATTTTGTAATGTGCTTTTATTGGTGCATTATCATCTCCATCATAATGTAAATCATGTTGACATTGACATACATGCACATAGCACTTGGTGCCCCCTCACGTCCTATTTATTTTTTTATTTTCTCACTAAGTTGAGGAGGGCCTCACTAAGTTGTTCAGGCTGGCCATGAACCTGTGATCCTCCTGTCTCAGCTGAGATCATTAATGGATAACTGGATTATTACAAAGTAACTAATTCTAAGCATGCACAAAACCTACTGTCCTTCTGTTGTTGTTTTTAGATTAATAGTTCTTTAGATTTGCCATTTCCTGTCTGTGTGAGCATGCATGTGTGCGTGCATGTGTGAATGTGTGTGTCTGTGTTTCCACCACTGTGTTCCTGTTTGGCTTAGAATTCCTGAAGTCCTCAGATTCCTCCTCTTGTCTCCTCTGCCTTATCTCCCCTGTTTGAGCTGAGGATAATGATGATCACAGATCTGTGAAGAGGAGTCCTCCGGCTCTTGGCAGAGTTTGCCCACAGGACTCCCAGCTTAGATCAAAGCAGGCAAGGGCAGAAAGGGCAGGGCGCTGGCTCTCTGGGGGGAATGGCTGTCAGCCACTGGAGCAGCCAGCACCGTAGGCTGCATGGCCTTTCTCTTTCTGGGTTCCACTGAGCACTCTGCTCTGGGCTCTGTGAACTGACACTGATTGAGCCAATGAGATACTGCGAGATCCCTGCTCCCAGGCATGCAAGAGTCATGTTCTCTGCATTTTTAAAGATAAAGCATGCCTTTCCTTCCTGCATGAGCCATGGTGTTTTATTGCTTTGGTTTGTGAGAGACTTCAACATCAAACTATCCTCCTCTTGTAAACTTAAAAATATTTTTACCCTTATTCTCAAATGAGAATATGATGCCTACAGACATTTTGTACATTGTTATTTTCCTTCTGGACTCGTAAATATTTAAATATCTGTTGCTTCTTCATGTCTCTTCCTGTTGAGGGACAAATTGATGCTTCTTTCAATGTTGGAGTTTATAGGGATTTTCCTTCTCTTTGAAGATTTCCAGGAATGCCTCCTGCTTCTGTGCTCAGAGGTGCTAGGATGTGAGGCACTGTTATACTATAGTTCACAGTACATCTAACTCCTTGGTAGATACTTTAGACTTTTTCATTGTTTTTATTTCTCAATCATTGTCTCATTCCTCAGTCATTGTCTCTATCAGTTGCCCCCTGCCATCTACCCACCCTGCCAATTCACTATTCACTCTTTAATTTGGATTAATCAACTGGATTTTTTTTTTTTTTTTTTTTTTTTTTGGCGGTACTGAGGATTTAACCCAGGGGCATTCTACCTCTGAGCTACAGCCCCAGCCCTATTTTTTTATTCTTTATTTTGAAACAGAGTCTCACTAAGTTGCAGAGTGCCTCACTAGATAGCTGAAGCTGGCTGCGAACCCGGATCCTCCTGTCTCAGCCTCCCAAATGCTGGGATTACAAGCGTGCACCACCACACCCGGCTAATCAACTGGATTTTGAACTTCAGTGACAATATATTTTTCTAGTTGTAGTAATTTTTCTTACTTGTTTCTTTATCTTGACTCTGTTTAGTAGTTTTCTGTTCTTTACATTTGGTTTGTTTGTTTGTTTTTGAGACAGAGTCTCCTAGGTTACCCAGGCTGGCCTCCATCTCCTGTGATAAAGTGATCCTCCCAGCTCAGCCTCCCCAGTAGCTTGGAAGACAGGGTCCTACAGTTCTTTAAAAATATTCTATTTCCTTGTTCATTTTAAGTTAGCTTTATTAATTAGTTCTGTATACCATTTTACCATTCTTTGTTTGCCCGTATTTCTCTTTCACTTTCTCTCTCACATGCATACATGCACATGCTATGTATGTCTGATAGAGTACATAATTTCCCATAAGGCTTATTATAAAATACATAACATTATCTGGAAACAATATATTTTTAACTATTTGTTTTGAAATTTTCCCTCAAAACCCCTGTCCCTAATATAGACCAACAATATCACCTTAGTATGTTTCCTCCTGCAACAATCTCTTCACAAATCACAAAACAGAATGAATGAAAAGCATCACAGGAGTATTTATTTTGTTTTGTTCAATGCCCATCTTAGGAAAAATGAAATTCCATGTCAACTTTTCCACCACGTGTTTTTCTACTTAAAAACACCTCATAGATGTCCTCCCAAGATGATTCATCTACAATGAAGTCATCCATTTTAATCACTGCTAATAATTCTATGCAGCATATTTTATTCAACAATTCCATTGCAGATAAATATTCATCATAATTTCACATTTTTCTCACTACAAACAATGCTATGATAAAAAGGAAAACCATGAAATATAACTTCACATACTGGGGTTTTAATTGCCCTGTGGTACCAGGAATCAGACTGAGGTCCCAAGGTACATAAAATTTCAGTTTTGCCTGCCACAGTGGTGCACATCTGTAATTCTGGATGCTTGTGAGGACCACAAGTTCAAGGCCAGCCTAGGCAACTTAGTGAGAGCCTGTATCAACATAAAAAATACAAAGGGCTGGGGATGTAGCTCAGTAGTAGATTATATCTGGGTTCAATTCACAGTGGTAAAAAATTAAAAAAGAAGATTTTACTTTTACACAGCATTGCCCAACTGTTTATGCAGAAGACTGCAAGAAGTATAATGTGATACCAACAGTAGAAATTATGATTCATTTTTATTCCTCAAACTTTACTATTATTTTTAAAATGTTATTTTGAAGTCCCTTTTGGAATGTTCCATTATGTCTTAATTTATAGTGTTTATTGTTCCAGTGTGTGAGTTCTGTATGTTTGTGACTTTGCCTTCTTCAGTATGTTTCAAGTTTTTTTGAATAGTATCTCATTTTGTAAGACTCTTCTTCTGGGCAAGTCTCACCTACATCCTGAGGCAGACCCATGATTGCTTTGCCTGGGCTCTATGGAGTCCACCTGTTATAAATAAGTTTCCTGGTATCATATTGAGTTTTGGGTTACCTGGCGCAGATGAGTATAAAATGAGGTGCAGAGCCTATATTGCTCTGTGGTGGATAACTTTTCCAGCCATGGCTTATCACACATGATGCTATTTTCAGCAGCCCTAATGATGAGTGGGGGAGAATGCTCTCTCTGTTCTGCTCATGATAGTACCATGGCTTCCCAAGCTTACTCCAGAAGGGAAACCTAAATTGGGCTTCTTGTTGCACATGGGATCTGTAGCTTCAGCTCACCTGTGCAAGTGTGAGCATTCTCCCCTGATGACATGCTCTGGATTTGGTTACCTAGTAATTGTCACCACTCTCATTTACACCTATTTTACAATTTTAGTTTTATATACAGTATAGATATAACATTTACAGATTGGTAAACTTTACATATGTATATACTTGCCCAATCACAATATAGAAAAAATTTGACCCCAGAGTTTCTTCATTTCCCCTCTCAATAAATACTACTATTTTGTCTTGTATCACCATGGCTTAGTTTTCCTAATCTTGATGGGCAAATAAATTGAATCACATGCATTCTTTTATTTAAAGCTTCTTTTACTCTACATAATATTTTAGAATTCAACTACATCTTGTGTATAAAAAGTAGCTCATTCTTTTTGACATCTGAGTAGTTCTTAGTGGCATGAATATGCCACAGTTTGTTAATCATTCTCCTCTTAATGGGAACTGGGCAATTTCCAGTTTGGGGCTATTACAAACAACAAACAACACACACGCACACACACACACTTTGATAAATGTCTTGTAATAGAAATGTGCACTCAATTCTCTTGTATGGACATCTAGAGGTAGAAATGCTGGGCTAGAAATAGATTGAATTTTGTCACCTCAGGTTATGAGAATTCCAGTTGCTTTGCATTTTTGCAGTTGGTAGACTTTGTAATTCTAACAGTCCTTTGAATAACTTTTTTTTTTCTGCTGCAAAACTAGGGATTAAACAGAAGGGTACTCTACCACTGAGCTATATCCCCAGTCCTTTTATTTTGAGATGGTCTCCCTAAACTGCCCAGGCCAGCCTCAAACATGTGATCCTCTTGTCTCAGCCTCCTGAGTACCTAGGATTACAGGCATGCACCATTGCACCCAGCAACATATTCTTTTGTAGGACTATTTCTATTTTAATGTATTGACTCAAAATATCAAAAATAAGAATTTAAAATTGTACAAAAGAATCAATATAAATATCTAAGATATTTGAAGCTTAGCGATATCATGATCCAATGAGGATAGCATTACTTTTATCGTTCATGAGATTATTTTTCCTCTCTCCAAATTTGTTACCCTATCCTAGATCTTGATTTGTTAGAATCATGTGTCTGTCTGGAACAGCTGTCACACCCTTTTCCTGGCCAAGTGAACACACACTTTCAGATCCAGCTTCACATTCCTTCCTCTACTCTTCCTCCCTGATTCCCTGAGTGGAAGTATTTCCTCCACTCCCTGTGTACTTTGCAAATGCTTAATTTATAACAATTACACTCATGGAACTATGGGTAATATCTGTGTATTCTCCCAAGCTGTGGGGTGTCATGTTTTATTCATGTGCATGCTCTCAGCTTATGGAGGGAGTTTTCCATGAATATTTAGGGGGAGAATGAATGAAAATATAAATGCTTCCTTCACTTGTAGGGGTATCAAAAACTCCCTACAATTCAAAATGATGAAAAAAAAAGCTGCTATTTTCTGAATCCATAGCTTATCCTTCTGAAAACTATATTCTGGAAAACTATACATATATTTGAGACAGGAAAACTTCTTCCTACATACCAATCTTTGAAGACCTCCTACATGAGAACATTTAGGTGATGTATGTGAATACCTATTAGGAAAATTGAACACAGATGTAGGATTATTTGATAACTCATTTATAGGAATGTTTTCAGGCATTTTCTCTATTTCTAAGTGATTCAGATGTTTTTTATATATAAAAAACATGGTCTCCAAGTAGACAAGGTGACTCAAAATTAAATGTGCTTCATATCACAAACATTAAATAAGTATCATCAATCATAATCAACTGAGTCATGATCAAGCAGATGAATGATCAAATTGGTACTTCAAAATAATTAAAAATTAGTATTGCAAAACAAGACCAAAATAGTTATAGGTCTCTGCTTTAAAAGAAACTGCATGCCTCTCATCAATAAAACCCAATCTTTTCTAAGACCTAGAGAAGCAGTACCATTAATGTTACGTCAAAAAACAAGAGCACTGTTGTAGAGAGATGAATTATTCAACCTAACCTTCCTCAATAAAACTCAAGCTGCTGTAGTCAGTGGGAACCCTGGGAGACTCTGGCAGGTCTGAGCTTCCTGCTTCTGAGCTTGTATTTGGGGGAACATTCCCATTCCTTCAAATTAATGGCTGACTGCCAGGTGTACCTTAGCATGAGAATCCTCCAGAGTCTCTGAGATGTCATATTCAGCAGTGAGTATCTCCAACTCTGTGTCTCTCCAGTGCCATGTAGCACCTGGTTACTTATAGAGCTTTTCATTACCTGTCTGTTCTCTTGACAACAAGAGTAGTACATGCAGGTAAATGGTACATACTCTATCATGAAGCTTCATTGCCTAACAGTTTTTTTTAAATGTGAATGCATATAATATCACTAGCCCTGGAAAAAGTCCGAATTAAAAACGTGAAGCAGGGATTCTACTGAATGCATGCCACTTCTACACCACCATAAAGCTGGAGTTGGAGCCGACGAATCGTGCCTCTGGACCACCTGTATTCATTTGCATTCTCTCCTGTTTTGAGTAGTGAATTCCAACCCTGAATGAATGAATAAGAAGAACACCTCTCTGGTTTTCCCATGATCCCCCCTTCCCCAGCAATCTTCAGTAATGAAACATCTTAAGTGTATTTTCAGTGATATTTGCTCAGTATCATTATCCCGTGGAACTGTTAAAGAATAGTAAGGTCTAAATCTCCTCACAGGAAGCTGATTAAAACAGAAAGCTAATCCCCAGTTAGTGTGTGTATGTTCCACTCTTGAGAGGCAGCCTCACATATCTGTAGGACCTCAGAGGAGATGTGTTGCTATTTCAATGATCTCAGCCATATGTCTCTTCATTAGGAATTATAAAGATAATGTGGTCAGTGCTGGATTTATCCCTGCTCTGGTTTAGAGTCTCACTTATGGTTCACCTCTTGGTAAGGAGAGGACAAGGACAGGCTTCCCAGGTCTTCCTTTCCTCAGGGAGAAGGTGAACTGCCTTGGGACACTGCCAGTAGGAAGGTCATCACTAGATATGTCTCCTCAACCATGGACCAAAATTTTGAGCAAAAGTAATGTCTTCAGCCAGATGCAGTGATGCACACCTGTACTGCCAGTATTTAGGAGGCTGATACAGGAGGATCGATGGTGTGAAGCCAGTCTCAGCAACTTAGGGAGGCCCTCAGCAACTTAGCAAGACCTTGTTTCAAAATAAAAGAAAAAAATAGGGCAGGGGGTGTAGCTCAGAGATAGAATTCCTCTGGGTTCAATTCTCAGTACAAATAAATAAATAGAAATAAAATAAACTTATTTTCTCCATAACTTATACAGTTTGTGTTATTGTGTTATTAGGGACAGAAAATGGACTAAGGCTGTAAGATCCTGTATGAAGATCTAGAAAAGGGTTAAGACAGCACCTAGTTGAGTACAGTTTGTCCACTGGACATCAAGGCTTCTAAGAAGACTCATCAGGGCTTTACTTCACTGCACCAGGAAATGCTGCCCAAAGTTGAGACATCTGGACTGATGTTGTATAGGGCGATGATTCTGGGGTGTTGGGAGGGAGTGGACGTATCTCACATGTTGGAGGTGGGCAGGTCATTGGTACTGGAGAGCAGACTGGCTTGGATTGTGCAGTAAGAGATTCCTCATTTGTATGCACCTCCCTGAACTACATCCATAGGTCCTTTGACTCACCACTTGATGTGAGACTTGCTTTGGACAATGGGAAAACAGCAAATGGTCCACACACCACCTGAGTCTTGAGATCTGCATACTGGGATTTGCTTCCTCTTGACATTTAGGGAACCCTGAGCCCTTTGGGGGAAGAATTGTGGGCTAGTGTACTGGAGAATGAGGGACCTTGTGACAAGAAGCCCCCACCAGCACAGCTTTCCCTGCACCTAGAGAATCAGAGGCCAAGTAAAATAGTTGTTACTTAAAGTCGTAGGGCTTACAGTGTTTGGTTATGAAAAGCTACCTGATATAGTTCTCATGTTATTACCATTTCTCAGCTGAGAAAACTGGGGATTAAAGGCTAAAGTAATTATCAAAGATAACATAATGGATGGGACAGAATCAATGATTTGATCCAAGGTAATCAGATTTCAAAGCCTAGTTCACTAGTCACTCCCACCACAAAGCTTTTACCTTTCCCTGCTTACCCATACACTACCCCATAAATAACCCCTCTTTTTGAAGCTCATATTCCTATACAATCAATCATATTTCAACACAACAAATTTCAGTTAGAAAATATGACATTAAAATAAACCATTTAAAGCTGCTTACAAAAAAAAAAATCTCAAATCTTTAAGAATAAATATAGGAGAAGATCAGCAAAATGAAACAGTAGGCAGCTCTAGCCTCCCAGCTTCTCCAAGGAAACACTGACAAGCAGGAAGGACCTGTCAGATCCAACATTCTTAGGTGAAAAACAGTCAAAGGTGTGCAGCAACCATGGGAACTCTAAGTCAAAAACAAGGCAACTTAAACATGGAAGGAAAGCACTGTGGCATTTTATCTGCCCTTGCTTCACCTCTCCTGAGTGCAGCTCCTTGAAGACAGCAGCCCACTTTTTTTTTTGAGGTACTGGGGATGGAACCTGGGGGCATTCTACCTCTGAGCTACAGGCCAGCCCTATTTTTTTTATTCTTTATTTTGAAACAGGGTCTCACTAAGTTGCAGAGGGCCTCACTAAGCAGCTGAGGCTGGCAGTGAACCCGGATCCTCCAGTATCAGCTCCCAAATACTGGGATTACAAGCATGCACCACCATGCCCGGCTAGCAGCCCACTTTTTTAGTGTGGGCACTTACTCCTAGATTCAGGAGGGAGCAGACAATATTAGCAAAATATTAAACATGTCTGTTTGAAATTGTCGGGGCTACTGGAAGGACAGACACAAGGTGCTCCTCTCTGTTTTCCCTAACTAGGAAGCCAGTTAGGGTAGAAAAGCAGAGGACCTTGCTTGAAAACACTGTAAGAAAAACAACCCACAGCCACTTGGGCCAAAAGATGGCTCCTGAGATATGCAACAGACCCCTACAGCAAGGGAAAAGAGCCTGAAAAGAGTTTCTCTGGTATATCAGGGCATTCAAAAACATCTGGGTATATGCGGTAATTTGAAAGCCATGCATATATATGCCCAGGGCCAGATGTATGGTCAAGAAAAAACAGAGAAAACTCCAGGTTTTCATTCCGGGCTGATCTTCAGGCTCTGTGGAAGCGCAGCTAAGAGTGGAAGGTGGTTCTCAGATACAGCCAACCTGCAGAGACTGGGAAAAGGTGTCTTTCCCCTCCTATGCCTATGTGCTCCCTCCACCTCTACTTCTACCCAAAGTCTTGCCTCCCCTCTCCTCACACTAAAGGCAATGTTTGTCATATCACTAAATGATAGCTAAGAGACTTCAGTGATACAGATGATAAGAAATCAAATCTGCTAAAATGGCTAAGAAAAGTTGCTAAACATAAAGCAACTTCCCTAGCTTGCAACAACAAAAATCCAACAAGCCTGTGGACGATGGGAATCTAATTCTCATTTTGCCACATTATAATAATCAAATGTTCTTTCTTATGAAAAAATATAAAAAATAAAAGTAAAACATACCAAAACTTACAGCAAAGCAGTGCTAGGAGGAAAATCTATAGCAGTAAATAATTATAAAAGAAAAAGACAATAACCTAAATAGACACCTCAAAGAACTAAGAAAAGAGACGACACTAAACTCAGCAGTAGCAGGAAGAAGGAAACAATAAAGAGTAGAGATAAACAAAATAGACAATAGAAAAACAAGAGAATACTAGTAAAATAAAAAGTTGGCCCTTTGTGAAAATCAACAAGATGGACAAACCTTTTACTAAAATTACAAAGATTAAAAAGTGAGATAGAAATTAACAAAACCAAAAATAAAAATGGAAACTCAAATAAAATAACTATATGAGATTACTATGAACACATACAATCTAACAAATTAGATAACCTAGAGGAAATGGACCAATTTCTGGAATCACATAAATTCCTGAACTGACTAATAAGAAAATAGAAAAACCTCAAAAAAACCCTATAACAAGTAAAGATAGTGAATTGATAGTCAAAACTTCCTCAAAAAGAAAAATTCAAGATAAGAAGGTTTCAGTGAGTGGTGAACGTTATCAAACTTGAAAGAATAATTAGCAGGAGTCCTTTTTAAACTCTTCCATATAATAGAAAAGGGAAAATATCTGTCTTATCCTATTGAAAAAAAAAAAACACATTACCCTGATACCAAATTCAGACAGAAAAATCTCAGGAAAATCTTCAACAAAATACTAGAAAATTGAATAAAACAGCATATTAAAATATTATATATCATGACCAACTGGGACTTATTGCTAGGATGCAAGAGTGATACAATGTACAAAAAACAATGAGTGAAATACACTATACTAACAGAATGGAGGGGGAAAATAGTCATTTCAACTGACTTAGAAAAAACATTCATAAAATTCAATACCATTGCATAATTTAGAAAAACTGTCTGTGAAGTAGGATTGATTAGAAGAATCAAAGAAAATTTCCTAATATGATAAAGAACTTTAATTTAAAAAAACCCTACTACTAACATACTCAATGATTAAATAATGAAAACTTACCCTCTAAAATAGGAATGAGGATTTCCAACTTCACCACTGCTATTCAACATTGTACTGGAAGTTCTAGCCAGAACAAGCAGGCAAATAAATAAAATAAAATGCATCCAAGTTGGAACAGAAGAAGTAAAACTATATCTATTCATGGATATAGCATGAATCTGTGTATAGAAAATCCACAAGAAAGCTACTAGGTCTAACAACTGAATGCAAAAGAGTTACAAGATCAACCCACAAAAGTCAATTGTGTTTCTAAACACCAGCATTGAATAATCTGAAGAGGAATTTAAAGGAGTAATTCCATTTACATTAGCATCTAAAAAACAAATTACCTAGAAATAAATTTAGTTGATGAGGTAACAAAGACTTGTACATTGAAAATTATGAACTATTGCTTAAATAAATTAGAAAAGACACAAGTAAATGAAAAAAGAATCCCATTTTTGTGGCTTGAATGATTTCATATTGTGAATATGGCAATAATTACTAAGGAAATCTGTAGATCCAAGATAATCTCTATCAAAATTCCAACAGACTTTGGAAATGGGAAAGCCTATCCTTAAATCCATATAATTGTACAGGACTCAAAATAGTCCAAATAATCTCAAAGAAAAATTCAAAAGACATATATGTCCTAATTTTGGAACTTGCCACAAAACTACAATCATTAAAACAATGGGATGAAATCTGGAGTTCAAAAATAACCCATACATCTGTGGCCAATTGATTGTGGACAAGTGTGTCAAGGCCATTTGATCAGAAAAGATCAGTCCCTTCAATAAATAGTCCCAGGACAACTAGATAGCTTCATTCATGAAGTTGGATCCCTACCTCACACCATATATAAAAATTAATTTAAATGGGCCCATGACCTAAACATAAGAGTTAAAATTGGAAAACTCTTAGAAGAAAAGAAAGGCATGAATTTTCAAGACACAGGATTAAACAATGGATTTCTAGATATAATACCCAAATGTGAGCAACCAAAGAAAAAGACAGATAAAATGGAATTGGTAAAATACAAAATAATATGGAAAAACTTTTATATGTCAGAGGCCATTTTGTCAATACAGTAAAAAGCCAACAAAATGGGACAGTATTTGCAAATCATGTATTTGAGTATATGAAGACTATAAAGAACTCAAAACTCACAACAATAGCAACAACAAAAACAACCCAATTTTAAAGAGTGGCAAGGATTTGAATAGTCACTTCTCAAAGGAGAATGAACTATAAGAAAAGATGCTTGATATCATTAGTCATTAGGAAAATGCAAACCAAAACCACAGTGAGATAGATACCACTTCACCTATTCTAAGATGGCAATAATAACAATAATGGAAATAAAAGTGTTAATGAGGATGAGAAGAAATTGGAACATCTATAAGTCAGAATCCTTATCCATTTTGGTGAGAATGTAAAATTGTGTAGGCACCAGGAGAAAGTTTGGTGGTTTCTCAAAAAGCTAAACAGAGTGATTCTATTAATGAGTTCTATGCCTGCCATTTAAAATAAAAGAGCCTGGGTTGCTGTGCTGTTTGTATGGTAGTTCTATTTTTAATTTGTTTTTTTTTTTGGAGGAAACTTCATACTATTTTTCATAGTGGTAGCAGAATTTTAGATTCTCACCAGTGGTGTACCAAGATTCACTTTTCCTCACATCCTCAGCAACACTTGTTATTTTTTGATAGTTTGATAATAGCCATCCTCTTCTAACAGGTGTGGGTAATACCTCATTGTGACTTTGATGTATAATTTCTCATGATTTGCAATAAGAAGCACCTTTTCTTGCATTTGTTGGTCATCTGCAATTCTTCTTTGGATCTGCCTGCTGTTACTCAGAATAGCCAAGAAAGAGAAACAACCCAAATGTTCATGAAAAGATGAAAAGATAAAGAAAATGCAAATGTATATATAGTTTCAGGAAGTACTAGAGATCTGCTCTACCTACTAGTACTTCTAGTACCAGTGTCTAAAGTTCACAATGTAGTGTTGTGCACTTAAAAATTAGCTAAGGAGGTAGAGCTCATGCTAAATCTTACCAAAACAAAAAGTGAAAGGACGTATGGGAACTTTTGAAGTGTTGTATCCTTTGGTAATATGAGGATCCGAGTGCATATGTATGTTCAAACTTATGGAGTTGTGTGTATCAATTATGTGCGGTTTTTGTATATCAATTATACCTCAGAAAAGCTTGGAAAAAACCCAGAAGTGGCAGCCAAATCTCTACTGGAACGGTCTTTCTGTGCCACCTCTCACTGGGTGGTGAGCGCCGGGACTGAAGGGGATGCCACCCGGATGCGCCTGTGCACATCCGAGCGAGCAGCCCCCCATCTGTCGCGCACATCACTGAATGAATGCACTGCGCGCGGAGGCACACTGTGGGGCTTAGATTCTCTCAGCTGATTGGACAAAGCTGACAGTGCACCATCTTCCTTCTCTTCCTAACTTTGTTCTGTCCCTCTTAACCAATCCCTTGTGACCATCAGGGAGCCAGGAGGCAAGCCTGCCGAGGTGCTCTGGGAATGAATGGGCAGCACAGGGCACCTGGTGGCAGACAGCAGCTGGAAGGTCGGGCTGCAGAGGAGGCAAGGAATCTGGAGGCAGGGTCAGAGCAGGTTCCTAAGGAGACTAGTACTGGCCTTATTCACTGCTTACAATGAGGCCCCCAGAAGTTAACTGGAGAACTGTCACCTTTGTTACAACGCTGAGCATGGAACCAGCCTGCCATAAAGGGACAAGGTCTCTCTAGTGCCTCGCTGGTCTCCACTTCCCTTTATGCCTGGACTCTTCCTAACTGAGCCTTCCTCACCTCCCTCCTGGATGCTTTTCCTCTTCCATTCCACAACCAGGCAATCAGTTGGTTGGGCTTACCCTAGTTCCTTCCAGATGAATGAACGACCACTCAGACATGCTAACCAGATCCCCATCAAGCTGTGTATCAAACAAAAAGCAGTATGGTATAAATGTAATCTAAGCCATCAGGGAAGATGAGAAGGATCTTTAAACATCACCAAGAGAGAAAATACAGTGTCAAGTAAACTATAACCCAATGTCTTCCTCAACCACTGGTTGCAAAACACATTCCAATTTCAGAGATGATAACAGGGAAGAAAGAAATGTCTTTCATGGACTAAGATATATGGTGATTGCATTAATAATTAGGAACCTAATGAGAGCAAGCTTTGTATATACATGATCTCACTTGTTTCTATATTCATAGCTTTATTGAGGAATATATTCCTTTTCCTACTTTTAAATATGGAAGCTGAGAACTCCTCATCAGTCTCAAGTAGGCCTGATGATTCAGTCGTGTGCTATGTAACATTTTGGATGATGATAGACCATATATGCAATAGTGGTCCAATAAAATTATAAAGGAGATAAATTTTCTTATTATCTGATATTTTACTGTACCATTTCTGTGTTTAGATGTTTAGACTCATGAACACTTATTGATGTATTGCAATTACCTACTGCATGCAATACAGTAACATGTGACGCAAGTATGCAGCCACAGTGTGGGTATGGGAAGCCACACCATCTGGGGTGTATACACTCTGTGTCATAGTACAGCAACAGAATCACCTGACACCACATTTCCCAGAGCATATTCCTGTCAAGTGAGACATGTGACTCTAGTTCTCTCTGCACCTTCGTGATCTCTGGCATTTCTCTTGTGACAATAGCTCGTAATTGTCAATCCATCCATCCTGGATGGGGCTGCATGCCATTAAACAAATAACTTTTTGAGTTTCTGTATTCTTAGATTTATAAATCTAGATGATAATAGCTATTGCGCTCAGGAGTTGTGACAAATGAGACATGTAGCACCAGGTGTATGGCTAATGTTAAAGGTGCAAAAATAAATGGAAAAAGTGAGAAATGTGTTCACAAACATACTTTATATATCTCATTAATCTCATTGTAGGTTTTATACTTTACCAAATTTTTTTGTAGTAATGGAGATTGAACTCAGGGGCATTCTACCTCCGAGCTACACCCCCAGTCCTATTTTTTTATTCTTTATTTTGAAAGAGGGTCTCACTAAGTTGCAGAGGGCCTCACTAAGTAGCTGAAGCTGGCCACAAACTGGCAATCCCCCTGTCTCAGCCTCCCAAGTACTGGGATCACAGGTGCGCACCACCATGCCCGGCTGCTTTACCATGACTGAAACTAATTTTAGTACTTGTCTTTCCCCACTCTGTCCTATGAGACACAAGATGACCAGGGAGGAGACCAGGTTCTCGCAGAGGAGTTAGGTTGTCAGCCTCCTCTCCTGTGGACCTAGACCAGTCTGGATTCCCAGCACGACTTTCTGGGCCCCAGCAAGGGACAGTATAGTCCCTTTCATTGGCAGGGACTGGCACAGTGGTAGCCACACGCCCTGGTGGAAACCCGCAGTCCCCGGGGGGGGGGGACTGTCCTGCAGAAGAGCCCCCTCCACAGCTGGCATGAGTCTGGCCACAAAAGGCTTTGCCTTCCAACAGGAATCCAGAGCGAAAACCAAGCCCATCCCCAGCGAATGTTCCTACTGATACATCTTCCTTGCCCCATAGTCTTGCCAGCCCGCCCATCAACCTGGAGCAAGCCTGGGGCTGTCTTCGGTTACCCTGGCTTTTTGCATTGGTCCAGCATTACTGCTGCGGTTTTATAATGTGGGGAGTGAGGATGACGAGGAAGGAAGGGCTGGATCAGAGTGGACCTGTGTAAGAAGGACTGGGCCCTCAGGGATCCCAGGGAAGCCCAGGGGCCCTGTGCACCTTTATTCCAGTTAGTTACCCAAGTCAACAGCAGCTTGGGGATTACAGATGTTGATGTCCATCTGAATCCATAGTTCAGAGACACACACACTAGATGGCGCTCCAGTGCCAGTCATGGCCGAATGTTTGTTAAGCTGGGAGTGTAAGAACCAAGTGTAGCCAATTTCCAAAAGTTAAAGGACTCCCAGGTAAGCATGCTATCTTTCTTGTGCAAACCATCATCCAGATCCCACCCAACCTACCAGTTCCATAATTCTCCGCCCTACTTACCCCAGGGCCAGCTCTCTGCCCAGAGCCTTGGAGATTATGCCAACCAGCCAAGCCCTCGGCTTAGCTGCCCTGCCTGCCGTCTGTGCCTTCCTGTGTAACCAGGACCAAAGCTCTTGCTCTGGGCTTCCTCTGGCACACTCTGTCTGTGGATCCGCCTGGTGTGTCCCATGTGTGCCCTCCTCTTAGGTACTATAAGTAGAAGACATGATCTTTGTGATGGAAATCATCTCATGATCTGTTGCCATATTCCAGTAATGATAAATCCTACCTTTAAAACACATGCCCTTGGAGAGGCACAATGACAGACGAATTGTCAGGGGCCACTGCCAGGTTCTGGGCTCTCTGATCCTCAGTGCAATGTGTCTACATCACAGGTAGTAGCTTCAGTGTGCAATTTGAATGTGAAAAAAAAAAATGAAGATTATAGATGATGGATAACTTGTCAAAGTTCACAGCTGACACCAGTCAGGGTGGAATTGGTAGCCTAATCATTCATTAGAGTATAAAATGATCATGTTTTTTCTTCTCCTAATGTTACATCCCACAGAAGATTCTTGTACCTTGTCAGTGACCCTTTTATGATCGTTTCTCAAAACAAAGCCATTTTTGCACTCTCGTGATTCTCTGAAAACGCTTCACAAATAACAAGCCAACATTTTTAAAGACAGCCACACTTTAACTCAGATCTTCTGTTCACTACAAGTCAGAGTTAAATTATGCAGGTAGAAAATTTACAGGCTCACACTGAATAATTCACATATGCAAGCTGTCAAACTGCTAATTATTCCTTCAAAGAAAAACAATCAGATATTTGTATCATAATATTTTACCTCATCTACACTAAACTGCCAAGGTATCAGGATGATTAGGAAACCCACTTTTCTGGCTGTCAAATGATGCTCAGGGAAATTTACATATGTATCAAGCAGGAAAATGTATGCATTCCTACATCAGGAAATTATGAATTAATTCAACCCCTATGCAGCGAAGAGACGTATGTGTCATCTGTTCTTCAGGCATGGTGGATGCGGAGATGGAAAAGTCTACATGGAATTTAGAATTTAGTGCAGAAAATAAGAAAGGCAATAATAAACATGCAGTGTAATAAGTCAACAAAGCTCTATGAGCTGAGGCTTGAGCTCAGCACTGCAGGGTCACAGCTGAATCAGGGAGCTGGGGATGGAGCCCAGCATGTGGATAGGGAAGCAGCATGTGCTGAAGTCTGGTAGAAACCAGGTTACAAGAGCTCTGGAACAAGAAACGGAGAGTGTGAAGACTGTGTCTGGTGCTACAAGGCATCGTGGAAAAACTTAGGCTGGCTGTGGTGTGAGAAGGGTTTCATCTTGGAAAAAAATCAATCTGTCCTACGGAAGACACAGAAGGAACAAGGAGACTGGGGGCCAAGGTCATGAGCCCTGAGAGATGGGAAGATCTCAGAGATATTAGTGGGAGAAAAATAAGTGAGACTTAGCACTAATTCAGCTGGAGGCAGGAGCTGAGTGCAAGGGAAGGGAGAAAGGCTTGGCCCTGGAACTGGTTGGGTGCTGATTCCTGAAGGTGGGGGACACAGGAGGAGTCAAGGGTCATTTTTTCGGAGAAAAGGTGGCAAAAGGAGCAGTAATTAGTGGGTGGAGGTCAAGTGGCACTGCCCAAGTGGAGAGGTCTGCTCCATGGGACTTACATCTCTCACTTTAAACAGCTGTGGATGCTGATGAGAAATATTTCCACATCCTTGTGGATGGTAGTAAAGTAAGAGGACTTTGAGAGCATGGATTCTAAACTCAATGGCTTTAAAGCCATTGAAAACATGGTGGTATTTACATTTGCGAAGTCTCATTAAGTTATTAAGCCTCCCATTCTCACAGTTCCACAGGAGCTAACAGGAAGAGTTGGCTCTGCTTCAGCAGCTAGCTAATGTAGATATGATATACTTCTAAAAGACTGTGCTATCAATACATCCCTGGGTGATATTTATCATACATTACTCAATTAACTATACGTCCATTGCTGAATATAAATTTCAACGTACTAATAGGCCAAGAAATAGGAGCAAGACTGAGTTTTAAAATCGAGGGAAACCTTAAGGAGCAATGGTCTTTGGGATTCTCTGGCTTGGGGTGAACGGACCCAGCTTGCAGCAGCTACATTGCCACAGGTAAATCACTTATGTCCCGATATCTGGGCCATGGTTTCCCCTCTTATAAAGGAAGGTGATTAACATACATAATTTTTAGTATTCTGTCCATCTGTTAATAATCTATGGTTTCTATAGAAAGTTAGACATTCACATACAACCCATAACTTCAACCATTGAATGTGTGATTACGGCTATCAATCACTAGTGAAACAGCAAACCTTTGACATTTTATGGTTTAACTATAAAAAAGCATGAATTGTAGAACAGTGAAGGGATATATCTAAAATAGAGCTAGGCGAGGTATCCATGAAATTAGATGTAAATCAAATGGAAGACTTTTCATGATCCAGAGGAATTTCTACAAAACAGAGATCAGTGTTAAAAAAATAGACCCCTCTAATCTCAAGACAACAACACTTAATGATACTTGAGCGACAAATTATAATTCCTGATGAAACACACTTAATAAAATTAACTCCCAGAGGACTTTCCAACACCAAAAAGACAGTATAGGAACAGTTTCTCCTCACTTAGAAACTTTAGAGAGGCTGCTATGGTTTGAATGTTCCCACCAAAGCTCTTTAATCCCCACTGTGAGGTATTAAAAAGGTGGAAACCTAATTTGACTATGGCATTTGAAGGTGAGACCTTTGGTAGGTAAGCAAGGTTGAATGTGGCCATAAGGGTGGGATCCTGATCCAATAGAACTGTGGCTTTCTAAGAAGGGGAGAGACCTGAGCTAGGGCATTCTGTCTTGCCATGTGATATTTTTCACCACCTGAGGATTCTAAAGAGAAGTCCTTACCAACAAGATAGAACTTTCCAGATGTGGCAGCCCAATTATGAATTTTCCAACCTTCAGAACCAGGAGCTAAATAAACCTTTATTCTTTATAAATTACACAGTCTGTGGCATTCCGTTACAATCACAGAACATGGACTTCGATGGGAACAAACATTGACTTCTCACAAAAACAGAGCTTTAGGAATAAATTCCATAAATTCTCACAAAAACAGAGCTTTAGGAATAATGACTCCATAAATTATTACACGGTATAAGAAATGTGTGGATGAGGACATAGAATGAGGAATTTTTTTTTTTTTTTAAAGCAAGCCATGGTAAGTAAATCTCTACTGCAGGGTCTCCTGGGTGTCATGAAGAACATCTGTCCCATTAGAAAATCAGAGGTGAAATGCTCCATGTCTAAATTATTATAGGAAATTTACTATACCACTTCTTAGAGATTCATGATATGCAATACAATATTAGAGTTCCAAGGAATTAAACATCCAAAGAAAGGGCATTTGTTCAGGTGCATTTAAGTGAGAATTATATATCCAATTTAAACACTGAATCTCTACCTTAAAACCCATCAACCCATTTAATGACTTTTTTCCATTCTGAAAAAGAATTGTTGTTGTTGTTTTTCCTTGACTCCATTACCTTGAGCTGACCGTCTACTTGCTGCTTTTGCCTAATTCTCTCACATTAAAAAACACAAGACTAATATGTAAATATCTTGGGTTGTTTCAACAAATGCTAGTTTCCATAGCATGGCCATAGACCTCAGCTGTGTTCATCTCTGTCAATAGAGAACTGCCAGCTCCTTCCTTGCTTTGGATACTTGACCTAGAACACAAAGGCCACTTGCTCTGGAATCCCTCTTGTACCAGAACAGACAGCTTCTCTTGTATGCATGATGTATCATCATTCAGACAGAAAGCATCTCAACCCGTGCTCCTCTGTGCATCCAAGTAGGACCAAGCATTTCAACTTCCTGTCCTTTTGAGTGCAGTCCAGGCAGGTAGAGGGTGTTCCTTCTTGCCCTCCAAATATCATTGAGACTGTGAGTTGTGCCCATGAGTTCACTCATACTGACCAGCTGAAGTACTGTCTAGCGCCCACCCGTAGACAGACAGCCTGAGACTGAGCCTGAAGGGTTGGAGCTCTAAGGCTGCTGTGCCTTAGGGGTTGGAGAGAGGGTAGAGACAAAACAGAAGATGGGCTTGACTCCTTGCAATCATAAAGTACATCAAAACTTCAAGTGGAAATTTTAGAAATTTTTTCCAAGTTCCTGATCCATATAAATGAACAACAAAACACAGAATAAGCAAGCAGCTTGTTCTGCATAAAGCTCTTGAAGCTGCACCGAAGCAATTTCTAGTGATTCAGAAAGAAAAAAAAAATAGTCATATCAATACCCCTTCTGCTCACAAAATAAATAAAAGCAGAGGAGTTTCCAAACATTTGCTGATTTGGAAACTTCTCTGATTTGGACTCACTGATCCATAATCCCTACCTCCCACCACTAAACATTATTACACAGTACTTGAGTTTTCCTAAATGGTTCCCCATCAAGCTGGGACTAGCAAACAACAGCCAGCACATTCTGTTAGGCAAATGTATCCATCCATCAGATATGATGAGCTCCATAAAGCAGACACAACAATTATAACCTCAATACTGTGTGTGTAAGTGCCATAGAATGGTTAGAAGTGTTTAGAGCCAATGTTGGGGATGTCCACTGTGCCCCAGGTTCCTTGCAGCTCAGGACTATGATAATCATTCCAAAGAGACATATTTGTTCATCTTGGGAAATTTCCTAAATTTTCTCTACCACTAACCACCACCAACAACAACAACAAAAAAAAGAGTCACCTCATTGGAATATGCTGTGCTATGTGACAGAAGGAGTAAATAGACTTCTTAGATCTCATTTCCAATTATGTCACATTGGTGGTTAAGGCTACAATATGCAGATTTGGAAGGGGGATACGATTCAGTCCACAGTACTCTTTTTATTTGGAAATAAGGGCAACATCAGATAGATGAGCAGAGACTGCAGGGGAATGACTGAGAGTGGTTAGGGAAGGGTGAGCAAAGTAAAAAAGAATGCAATAGTAGAAATAATGACATGAACAGACACAGTATTGTCAATTTCAGTTTCAAAGACTTGTGGGGTGAGGGTGAGGGAGGGGGGACCCAGTAGGGAGGACAAGAAGACTTGTGTGCATGTATTTTTCTAACACTCTGTACCTCAATATGATGTAAAATGACGATGCACCCAATACAAATTTTTAAAAATACGAAATTTTATACTTTTATGAGTGCATTGTAACTATACATCATAATGAGGATCAAAGTCATTCAGACAGACAGACAGACAGACACACACACACACACACACACACACACACGTCTTGGTGTGTCTCTATTCAGGGCATAGTACTCTCCATAATTGTGTGACTGAGGACAATTTATACATCACTTCTAAGCCTTGTTTTTTAATTTGTAAAACATGCACTCTCTTATGGACACACTATAAAGCTTAAGTGATAGACCACTAACAGTTCTTAGAACACCCTGGAAACTTTTAGGGCTTGAAAAATAAATTACACTTTTTATCACAACCATTGCAACATTGCGATGATATTTGTCAACCCCTCCTTCAAAAGCACTACTGAGGTCTACTTCAAGGGCAGCAGGAAATCCCACATGATTTCCAGGAACAAACACCCCAAAGCCTGTCCACCAGTGTGGACCTTCCTCTGCTGGCCCCCAGATGAGTGGCCACATCCTCACCAGCACCAGCTCCCTGGGCTCCTCCACCCCAATGGCTCAGATCTGGAAATCCCAGCCAGCCTGAATCCCACCCTCACCTGTCACAACTCAGTCAACATCCAGACATCCCATAAAGGCCCAGCCAGCTGTTCCTAAGGGAATGAAAATAAGCACTAAAACCTGCTAGGAAAGAAATAATTTAAGAAGGCAATTATAGACAAGTCTTTATGTAAGTCTTTCACACTATACTGTTCAAGAGTCTCAGGTAGGAAGTGTCTCACATTCCCAAGGTGTTACTTCTCACTGATCTGTACACCTGACACTTGCTTACCAGATTATGACCCTGAATTCATCTCCCAAGTCTTAGCTTGGGGCTAGCATATTTGTGAGAAACTCAGAGGAGAGCCCTCAGGATATTCAGTCCTCCGTCCCTGTAGCTATTGTGAATTCAACACTCGATCATCTGAGACATGCTTATCTGCATTGAAGCCAGAGACTCCATATTGCTCCCTCTGAACTCACAGGGAGGAAGCTTATAGGTAGTGTTTTAACTTTATGCTTGCATTTTTTATAAGGATAGGAAACATGTGTTTTTATTATGTTATAACAAAAGGATGAGTGGGAAAAATGTCTTTCAGGTCTCCAAGGAAGAAATAAATACGTTCTCCCTAAGCAGCACACTTTTATTTTTATTATCAGCACCATGAGTCATGCTGTGGATTAAATTTCTACCCCTTTGTCTATGAGAACATTCAAAATGAAATTTGTATTTCATCTGCAATAAGTGCATATGACCTTTGGAAAGCATCTGGGGTCATAATCTTGCTATTGGACTTATCTTTTTCTTCTCCTTCTGAAATTGCATTACTTTTGCAATTTAAAAAAAAAAATCTTTGTGCTCCATATCTTGCAGTAGCTTGTCAAGTCCTTTTTGAAATAAGCCGGGGTGTAATAAATAAAACTGCTCTTCATGTATAATTCCCAAGTTGGATACGTAAACACTCCCTTACAATGCAATGACTCCTCTACCAGTGTACCTCCCGCAAATTCCAGGACTCATCAGTTGGTCTTGCCCAGTGCTGTCTCCACTACCCGGCCTAGCCTTCAGAGAGTCCACGGCAAAACCACAAGGGAAGATCTAGCGAAAATGAGGGGACCCAAAAGTCCTTCACATGTCCAGGGGGACACCCAGGCTCCTGCCTGACACAGTAAGCATGTAATTCATCTTACTTGCTCTTCAGGTTTCTTAATACTATTATTTTTTCCAGTTTTTTTTCCTTGGCAAAAGATAACACAATTTCCAGCAATTACTCTCAGAATGTCTAAATTTAATTAAGTTCTATTACTCAAGCTACTGAGAGAAATGCACGGTCCACTGAATCCTGTGGAGTGCTGGTTAAATATTCCCTCATTGATCATCACAGTTGCAATTCTTAATTTAAATTCCTCATACCTCTGTGGAGTACATTTCATAAAAACATTTGAAAAGAACTGGGTCATTTCCATGAGGAGTCTCAACTCACTTCAATAGTTGCCACATATTATCCTCTGTGAAGTCAAGTTTTCATGTTGCATGAACCAAGTAACTTCGACTTCAAAGACTAAAACTCCAAGTGTTTAGTAACAATGGCTTTTAGAAATTAGCTGTGCACAGGTTCATATGACTTGGCATTTAGTTCAAAGGCAGGAAAAGGTTAGTGTAGAATTTTGACTTGACTGAGACTCATCATTTGAGGATTCCTTCCAAGAAGAATATAGGATAGAGGTATATACACAACCAAACGGTGTGTGTGTGTGTGTGTGTGTGTGTGTGTGTGTGTGTGTGTGTGTATGTATGTGTGTATGTGTGTGTGTGTGTGTGTGTGTATGTGTGTGTTTGGTCAATGTATCTATAGTATTTGCATATAACATTCTGGAAGATTTTTCTAGGCTTTAAGAAAATGTTTTACAAATTATCTACACATCTAAGTATATATTTTAAATATGGTTTGAAGTTCTGCATGGTGGCACACATCTGTAAGCCTGTAATCTCAGTACTTGGGAGGCTGAGAAAGGAGGATCGCAGGTTCTAGGACAAACTCAGAAAAGTAGCAAGATTCTTAGCAACCTAACAAGACCCTATTTCAAAACAAACAAAAAAAAAAGGGATGGGGGCATAGCTCAGAGATAGAATGCCCCTAGGTTCAATCACACACACACACACACACACACACACACACACGGTTTGCATATAAATAAAAACTTCAGTGTAAAATTATTGATAAAAGTCATTTACCTCTACATTTATTTTAGTAGAAAATTATTTGTAAAACAAATACAAATACAATTATGGGGTTTATCTGCCTATAATACTCTATTCAAATGAAATTTGATGGGCTGGTGCCATATTGGAATAATCTGGGAATTACATCCCAGACTTTTGTTTAAATCCAGAATGGAAAAAAATAATTATGTCCTTTCCTCTGGCTTCTATTCATGATCATCTACAGAGGGTGATTCAACATTCCAAAATGGTGAACCAGGAAACTATTGTCTTTTAAAGCCAATTAATTTGTCTTTGTTTGGATATATAAGGAACTTAGTAATGAGAGCATGACTTCAATTTTGTTTTTGTTTCTAATGATAGAAAAATTATGGAAAAAAAACAGATTGGAAAAATATATGAAGAAGGTGGTATATATATATACATATATATATATATATATATATATATATATATATATATATATATATATGCACTTTGGGTGCAACATGCTTTTATATATATATAGTATATATGCTTTAATATATATGCATATATGTATGTATATATTATATGTATATGCTTTAGTGCTTTGTTTTGCTTTCACACTCAATTTTTTTTTTT
Source organism: Graphiurus murinus (assembly GCA_004027655.1). Classification (NCBI taxonomy): domain Eukaryota; kingdom Metazoa; phylum Chordata; class Mammalia; order Rodentia; family Gliridae; genus Graphiurus; species Graphiurus murinus. The sequence continues at coordinate 62,057 of PVLC010006364.1, forward strand.
TCAGTACTGGAGATTGAACCCAGGGGCATCCTACCTCCAAGCTACATTTTTAATTCTTTACTTGGAAACAGGGTCTCACTAAGTTGCAGAGGGCCTTACTAAGTAGCTGAGGCTGACCACAAACCTGCGATCCTCCTGTCTCAGCTTCCCAAGTATTGGGATTATAAGCATGCCCCACCACTCCTGGCTCTAAATCAAAATTTTTAAACTTTGGTTTTTATACCTTATTTGTGAAGGCTTTTTTTAAAGTCATAACTAGGTACTGAATTTCATCATTTATCTTCTGAATTTATTGAAACAATAAAACATTTAACCTGTCAATGTTGATTACTTCAACTGATTTTCTCATCTTGACCATCTCTGAATTAATGGGTAAACTCTAGTTGATTACAATAGGGTTTTGTTTTCATATTGATGGATTTAGTATGATGTTATTTTCAGTAGTAATTAGACAATGACACATAGTAGGACCAATAAATCTGTCCTACAATCAACTTGCTCACTAAGTTGTTGGATGAGTATAAAATTACATAATTTAATCCCAGGCAATTAAACTAGCAATGAGCAGGGCAGAGCAAGGCATAGGACAATCAAAGGGAAGTCAGCCCCCAAGTGGAGAAACAGAGATTCCTTGTTCAGTTGTAGTTAGAAGCTACAAATGATATCAGAAATTTGGACAACGGTTTGACCCAACTAACCAGTTCCCAACTTATGCACACTAACCACTAAGCTTGCCCAAAAGTAACCTCTGGCAGTTACATACCATTATAATGCCATTTATATTGTGGTTTTGACCCTCTCATGAGCTTTCCTCAGAAATTATGGAAAAGCACATGCAAGATTTTCAGGGATTATGTAATACCACTTGTCAGTCATGGCTATCAATCATCTGATGCAGGACCTGGGAGGAGACTGTATCAAGATGAATCAGGGAAGAGAAAAGGTCCTAATAGAAATCCTGAGTGAACCACTCCTACTCATGGCAGCCGACTCTCATGTCTTGACAGTGCACTTTTACTTTTTCCTCAACAATACTCTCTTTAAAACTCTTTTCTTGCCAGGCATGGTGGCACACGCTTGTAATCCCAGGACTTGGGAGGCTGAGACAGGAGGATCCGGGTTTGCAGCCAGCCTCAGCTACTTAGTGAGGCCCTCCGCAACTTAGTGAGATCCTGTTTCAAGCTAAAGAATAAAAAATAGGGCTGGGGGTGTAGCTCAGAGGTAGAAAGCCCCTGGTACCACAAAAAAAGCAAAAACAACAACAACAATAAAAACCCTCTTTCCTCTGCTGGTACAATGCACTTTGTGTCTCTTTTTTTCAAGAACACAAGAACCCAACAGAGAACCTTCCACTAGCCTGTAACTCTACCCTTATGGCTGTGTATCTTGTTCACAGCAAAGGCCTCTTAATGTATGATGGAAACTCTGTTCAGATTCATACTCCATATAATGAGCTATTTGATTCCCACAGAGTCCCTTGGGAGTGAATTAGCCACTGGGCATAATGGATAGAGGACAAAGGAACACACCCATGAATTGCACCAACTCAACCTTGAAGTTTGCCCCAAGGCCCACATAACCCACACAATGTTATTCAGCTAATCAGAGCATCCCTGATCACAGATCAGAGGACTGTTTTGGAAAAAAGGACCATGTTTCTTAAAATAGCAGGCCTTCTTTACTTCTAAAGCCTATCCATCAGCCTACACACAGTAGGATCACTGCTAATCTTGATCAACCAATACCCTATCTCCAAGGTACAAGACCCACTTTATGGCTCCTGGATATAATGATCCAATAGTCACCTCCACATTCATCTCTATGGCCTAGATCCCGCCTCTGAATTCCAGATTTCAACTCCACTTGAAAACGTGACTTGGGACTCTTAATAGAATTATCAAACTTAACACATCAAAACTGAACTCCTAACCTCCTTCTACTTCCTCTTGTTATGCCTACAGTGTTCTTAGTGTCAATAAATATTGATCCCATTCCCCCAGTTGCTCAACCTGAACTCTGTAAATAGGCTGGCTACCTCTCTTTCTCTCAGGCACAAATGTAAGTCATGGCAAGTATTGGCCTCTCACCCTTGCTCTGGTCATCCTGACTTCCTGGGTTTTGCACATTTCCAACTCAAGACAGAAGTGGTCTACAGTTGCAATTCTAAAAGTGTCCTTTACCACAGAATACTGATGGGCTGTGACCTCCTTGGGGTACAATCAATTTTTCATCCAGCCTTTTAGCCTTAGGATCTAATGGAATACCTGGAAGGCACTTGGCCCATGACCAAGGAAAGCTAAATGACACCTGGCACAGCTTCCTGCTAAGAAGCTAATAAAACTTGAAGTCTTGACAGTGTTGACTTTCACACTTGAGGGTTGTTAGACAAAGTTTATGGGAGCAATTGTCCTGGACTGAGCTCCTGCATTAGTCCCCAGCAGACCAGACCTAACAGAATGAAGCCACCTCAGCTGAGTGCCAAGTCATCACACTGAACTTGGAACAGGCCAGTAACAAAATAAGAGAAGTGAGCAGCTGGACATGAGCTCACTCAACTTAGGAACCATATGATGTTCTTGGAGTTTGCTCACTTTGTCAGTTAAGTGCAAAAGGAGAATGTGCGACACCTGACAAGCAGCAGAAGAGTATTTGCTATCATATCCAATATGTAGAAACAGTCACATCTCAGAGAACTGGGGATTAGTAGACTTTTCCAGAATTTAAATGAGTAGAGAAAAATAATGGAAAAAGTAATGTTAGATAAATGCTGGTCCAGAAAAATTACTGCCAGACAAATGGAAAATAATAACAATAATATTATGAGGTGAACACACAGACGTTGAAGTCAGATCCCAGCAACCCAACACATGTTACAATTAAAATTCCAGACAAATCAGAGAGTTCTAGCAATGCAGAAAACCTTACTAAAAAACCTCTCTTCTGCTTCAGGACTCCTACTCATGGACAATGTTCTTCTTTCAAAGACTAAAGAGATGCTGCAATGATGTGCAAGGGAAAGAAGAATGCCCCAAATGTCTTCCTGGAGACTGAAAGAGGGGAGAGCCACAAGGAGGAGCCCAGCACAGTGGGAAGGAAGGTGGCTACTGCTCTGCAGTTAGTCTGCCTTTTCTTCTGAAGACAAAAGAAAAATGTCTCAGTAGCTGAAAGAGAAAAATCTGCACGCACAATTCCATAGGCGTAAAAATCATTACACGCCAACAGAGCTCTGAGAACAGATTAACTAGAGAAGATGAAAATAACCCCCAGATAGGTAATGATATACAGATCAATCAATATGAAGTTCTGCTTCCAGTTAGAATATAAAAAGTCCCAAGCGACTGCCATCTCCATCCTAACAAGAGCAAGCTGGGTCAACTATAAAACCTTAGGCTTCTGTTTCTGTTTGCCTGCTATTTATTTATTTATCAGAGAGCTGAGGATGCAAAGAGACCCAAATGGACTAAATACATAAAAGAATAAGCCTTTCTGTGAGCACAGAGACCCACGACTGCCCTCATCAGCACAGAAGAAAGAGGCTGTTTGGACAGGAGCAAGGAGAAATCAAAGTGATCACAGACTTGGATGGAGAGAGTAGACCAGCATGCTGTTAAAGACCCAAGAGAGTCCAAGCCAGAGAGTAAGTCTGCACCCAGGCACATGGCTTCCCTAAGTGAACAGGGGGTCATCTGGGGGAAGAGCAGGTGTGCTGTGATATCCTTCTAAGCTGTGAAGACCTGAAGGATTGTGCTGTGGATGCCCTCCCAAGACAGCACAGCAGCGACCGCCAATCTGAGGACCCCAAGAGCACAACTGTTGAGCACAGGGTATTAACAGAAACTTGAAATACAGATCAAGAAAACTTGAAGGCTGGCAGATCAAGAAAAATATCACTGTAAAGACTGTTTATTACTCACAGTCTCTAAGAGGAGGGACATGCCACCCTGTGGGAAGCACACTAGAAGAACCAGGAAGAACAGAAGTGAGTCCCTTTCCACTGGTAAAGCTGTGCACACTGGCTTAGGTTGGTTTGAGTCATTTTGGCAGACTCTGGGGCACAGGTCTATCCATAGTTGCCTGGTATCTGGCAAGTGCTCCACGGAGGAGGAGGTAAGGTTTGGTCCGGGTTAGTTAGTTTGCATTTGAATGTTGCATGCTAGGGCAGGTTGTTTATTATTGTAGGCATTGGCCTGGGAGGAACTGACCCTGGGAGGGGCTGTTCCTCTGAGCAGCACTACCCCAGATGCCAAAGCATCAGAACACAGAAAAGATACAGTGAATACAGAACTAAATACAACTAAGCCCAGACCCAGCTCAACACATGAGATAGCACTACACCCACTAGATAAACTTGGAAAGACTGACAACACTAAGTGCTGGCGAGGATGGTTAGCAACTGGGATTCTCAGACATTGCTGGTAGGAGTGTAAGGTGGTATGAACCCTTTGGGAATTGACAATTTCTTATAACATTAATCACTCCTCAGTATTTACAACAACAGAAGACCAGTATGGAATGTTCATAGCAATGTATTCATTATTGGGCCAATTTATTCATTATTGACACAAACTGGAAAGGAGGAAAACACTCACCATCAAGAGAAGAGATTTGCAAATTGTAGTTTATTTTTATAATGGAGACACTCAGCAAGAAAAAGGAACCAAGATATAAATAAGCGCAATGACATGGATGACTCTCCAAAATATTATGTTGGACGGAAGAAGCAGACACAAAATACCTTCCGTAATTCCTCTTATATAATGTCTAGGATCAAGCAAAACAATCTAGAGATATAAGTTGGAAAATAGGCACTTCTTATGAGCAGAGTGGATGGAAATCACACGGTAACACCTGTGAGGGAACTTTCTGGGTGAATGTTTGTAACTATCAAAATATCAAAATGAATGGTTATGATGTGTGCATTTTATTGTATGCACACCATGCTTCAAGAAAAGTCTAGATCAGAAGATAGAAGACAATATTCATTCTGAAAATATATATTGAGAGAAGAGTTGGATGTAATGATTACATTTTATAGTAAAACAAACTAACAACTAAAACATAATGGGGACTGAGGAGGATAGAAGATCTGTGTTCAACGCCCAGCACTGAAAATAATTTAAAAAGTGATAGAAGACCTGAGTTCAGTGATGGAAGACCTGGGTTCAAGCCCCAGCACTGAAAATAATTTATAAAAAGAAGATATACAGGAGTGTTCAGAGAAGGCTTCCCTTATTTCTCTTCTGCAGAAGTATCCTAGAGGACAGAAGAATCATGGAATAAAGGAGCCATTGTGTAGAAGGCTTGCACAAAGTGGGCCTGCTAAATGGTGATTTCTATTAATAGGAGATAATGGTAGGAATGGCAAAAAAACAATGACAGCATCTTATTTTGAACATAATTAAATCCCAGAAAATAAATTTAATAATATGCAATTACTTCCCATCTGATACAATGAAAAATAAAGGGTCCCTGTCTCATAGAACATAGAAATAAAGAGCTAAGACTAGCAATAATGTTGACCATATAGAAAAATGGGGTTGCTAGGGCTCAGAGAATGATACCCCTCAATAATGGCATTTGAAACATGCTGAACAATTTGATCTAGAGAATATTAGAAGGTTCTGGCTCCTCTCACCCCAAGCAGAAAGGTTCCCTTGGAATCCCTGAGTGCATGAAGACCAGACTGCAGAGGGAGAAGAGCCGCCTTCCTCCTGCAATGACATCCATCATCTGTCTCAGGGAGAAGACTGAGGACTGGCCCACACCTGGATGGACTTCTCCCTACAAGATGATATATGTCCCTGGGATCGATCCAACTCCAAAGAGACTGTCCCTGGGGACCATTCATTCCCCTAGAAGTCACTTGCATACTCAAAACTGTCAACATTCCCTAGTTTGCAAATAATGTAAAACAGGTGGGTAAACACCCCTGCAATTTCCTCCTGTGCTGTGATTTTTCCCTCTTGCATGTTAATAAATTTGTATGGCTTTCTTGTATTTAATTTTTGTTAGTTTTTTTCTAGAGAAGATTGATAAGAGAATAGGGGAGGTTTCCCTTTGCCCCCTACCAGGACTAGTATTAATAAAATATTAAAATGGGCTGGGTTATTTTATTTTTAAAAGAGACACTGAATTTGATATCAGTGTGGTGGCACATGTTTGTAATCCCAGTACTTGGGAGGCTGAGACACGAGGATGGCAGGTTTGCAGTCAGCCTCAGCTACTTAGTGAGGTCCTCCACAAATTTGTGAGATCTTGTTTCAAAATGAAGAATAAAAGCCGGGCATGGTGGTGCACATTTGTAATCCCAGTACTTGGGAGGCTGAAACCAGAGGATCCAGGTTCATGGCCAGCCTCAGCTACTTAGTGAGGCCCTCTGCAACTTAGTGAGACCCTGTTTCAAAATAAAGAATAGAAAATAGGACTGGAGGTAGAACTCGGAGGCAGGATGCCACTGGATTCAATCCCCAGTAAGAAAAAAAAAAAAAAAAGCATGTAAAATAATGTTGCTGATTATAATGGTTGAAACAATGGCTGAAAACCTCACAGATTAAGTGAATCAAAAATATACCAACATATTAAAGAATGAGCAGAGTTTCACTCTACTTGCATGAGTAGAAACATGTCAGAATTTAAAATAGAATGCAAGAATATAGAAAAATACATACAATTTACCTGTATTCCTGACCAGCCAATAAGTATGCATGCACTGTGAGGAAGAGTCTGAGGAAGTAGCCAAATATAGGTGTAGTGATGCTGGAGTCTATCCTTTGAAGATAAACTATACTGAAAAAGATCTGTGCATTTGCTGCTGTTTTGCCCATGTTAATTTCCCAACGTACAAGCAGCTTAAGCAAGAGAAAGCTGAAGACTTACTGGCTTCAGTTGTCAATGGACACAGGTGAGACTGGCAAAGCAGCTGGCAAATAAAGAGGAAAACTGAAGCAAGGAGACACAGAAAAAGGGCAGGACTTTTTTTGCAAAGTACTTGCAAAATTGCACCAATGCTTGAATGGCCACTAAAAAGGCACAGTGAAATTCCAAGGGGTCGAAGCTATAAAGAAGCAGACAGAAACAAAAACAAAAACCCAAAGGAACTGAGCCAAGCTGCTTCATTCCACAGGGGTTTTCTATACTCAAAGTGTGAGTCCAGGTAAGACAAGTACCTGCAGGAGCTAAAAACCGTCAACCCTCAGAAGGAAGAACAAAACACAGAGTTGCTGTAGCATAATGTCTACAATGCATAGTTTTTTAAAAGTTATATCTACAAAAAGAAATAACAGCAATGATAATGGGTTCCCAAACACACACACACACACACACACACACACACACACACACACACACACACACACAAATGCTATTTAAACTGACTGAGAGGGTCTAGATTTTGGATTCTGTAGACAGAATTCAAAGCAGCTATGAAAGTACATTTAAAGATTTAAAAGAAAATATGGTCTTAATGAGTCTTAGTGGGTGAATATATGGAGAATCAAAACAGACAAATAAATACTATTAAAAAATTCTGTCAAATTCCCAGAGCTGAAAGGTATAATAACTGAAGTGAAAAGCAAGGCGTGGTGGTGCATGCTTGTAATCCCAGTACTTGGGAGGCTGAGACTGGAGGATCCAGGTTTGCAGCCAGCCTCAGCTACTTAGTGAGGTGTCGGGGGCAGGGAGGCTGATCAGAGTTGGAATTTACACTTTGAGGAAACTCCTCCTCAGCAGCCACAGAGATTATGCAAAAACAGGTTCTATCTGTTATCTTGCTGAGACCCTCCCTGATAAGACACGGTCAACCTTGACCAATCATGCAAGCCCACACAAGCTTACCTGATCCCCCTGACCCCACCCCTCACCTA
>PVLC010006365.1:0-69912 GCA_004027655.1 Graphiurus murinus
GAGAGAGAGAGAGAGAGAGAGAGAGAGAGAGAGAGAGAGAGAGAGAGAGAGAGAGAGAGAGAGGAATGAGACTGAATGAATCGCCCCAAAGGCTGAATATCTTTTATGGATCTAATATAAGCTACAATGCTTCCACAGACAATGCATTTATCAATGCACATGTACAGTTTTGAACATTGGCTGTTTACTTACAAATTTCCCAAAGATCATTTATGGACTTCCAAATAATATATTGATCCTTGGTTAAAAACACCTGGAATATGTGCTAATGGGATCACAGTCACATTTATAAAAAGAGGCTTTATCTTCTAGAAATGCAAGTTATGGTTTGCAGGTGACATGATGTGATGGTTGGAGTTTGCTTTAAAACGATCCACTGTGCAGGGCACAGGTAACGGTGGTGGTCATGGGGTAATGTGTAAAGTGACACTGTCTGTGAATTACATAGATCTACGTTTACATAGATCTACATTTACATAGATCTACGATGGCCCTTTATGTTGTTTCCTCTTTTTTTGTGTGCATTAAAATTTTCCATAATAAAATACATTTACACAATAAAAATGATCCATAATTTAAAAATATACTTGGAATAAATGACCTCTCTTTTCAATTTAATATTCTATGATTTAGCATTTCAAATAAGCTGCAAAGAAAATGGACTTCTAGAGACAGTGAATGCACTCATTTCGTGTCTAGAGCTAGTCTAAGCATTTTAATGTACTCAGACAGTCGATGAACATTTTATGAATTGTAAGACATTTTATGGACCCCCTGCCCTATGGGACTTGTTGTGGTCCCATTTTCCAGATGATTCTGTGATGTGCTATTTCGTTACTTCCATAAACATGCTTTGGGGGCGGGGGAGAGAAACAAAAGCAAATGCAAAGAAACCGTCACTGAGCATTTCACTTGATAATGGGGCTCAGTGTATCTTCCGGAATTTCTTAAGATGACACAACCCATGTTGCAAATGACTTTTAGAGGCCTGTGAAATCCGTAGGACATCAGGTCATGAGGGCTTCTGTAAGACACCATATGAGCACTGGAATCAGTTACGGGGAGGCTGAGAGCGGAGGCTCCAGGGCCACCCTGCCTGTGTCCTTGGCTTGCCTGGGTCACTCAGCCAGCCTGTCACCTTGGAAAGTCCCCCACCCTTTCTGAGTCCCCACTTCTCTATCCATAGAGTGGAAATCCTAGTCTGAAGAGCAAGGTTCTGCCTGACTGAGCGTGAGCACTGGGCAGGTGCTACTGTTGTTCTCTCTACTGAGTAAATGTAAAAGCAGATGGAAAGGAGGTGAGATTCGATCAAAATCCTATCAACGGTCGCCTCTGGACGGTGAGTCACTGGGTAATTTTTAAATTTTTGTTCGAATGTTTCACATACCTACAGAGTATTTGTAACTCTTTATAAATCAGAGAAAAGATATTTAAAAATAATTTTAAAAGTCTTTCTCAAGGGAGTTTAATGTCTGGAGGGACCTGAACCATACTTATACCATGAGGTATATTTAAAAAAAATTTTACACACACACACACACACACACACACACACACACACACACGCCCAGGGGCATTTAACCTCCAAGCCACATCCCCAGCTCTTTTTGTTTTTTATTTATTTATTTTTGGTATTTATTTCTTTATTTGTACTGGGGATTGAACCCAAGGGCATTCTATCTCCAAGCTACACCTCCAGCCCTATTTAATTTATTTATTTTTTTATTATTTTGAAACAGGGTCTTGCTAACTTGCTGAGGGTCTCCCCAAGTTGCCGAGGCTGTCTTCGAAACTGCGATCCTCCTGTCTCTACCTCCCAAGTACCAGGATCACAGGTGTGTGCCACCATGCTCGGCTTAGAAATATTTATTAATATTTTTTAATGGACAGATCACAACTGCATTAAATGTGTGCGTGCTAGAATGTGATGTTTTGATTGATCTCTATAATGTGGAATGATTAAATCAAGCCAGATAATGTATCCATCATCTCATTTACATGACATTTTTATGGTGATTCTTTCGAAACACTCTCTTGCTTATTCTGAAATATCCTTTTTTTTTTTTTTTTTTGGACAAATGAGATTGCTTCACAGGAAAGTAAGACTGAATGGTCACTTCACATTTCCCCCGGCTCGCTCTGATCTTCAGGAAGGAAGATCTTCCTCAATGCCAAACAACTTTCCAACGTGGCTTTCTTGGTACAGAGGGAACAGAGCCTTTCCCTGTTTCTGTTTCATGCCATCCCTTAACACACGCTCCTCCAGGCCAGCAGGTGAGCCTTTTATGAGGGGCAGGAGGCCCTTGAAATTATGGCGAAGGCCAAGCCAAGAACAATCCAGATCCAGGCACACTATTTCCTATTCAGTTTCCTGGGGTTCCCGGGCCCCTTCATAGCTCATCTCCCCTGGTGAGGACTAAGACATGATAACAGATGTAGGAATGTAGAAACATCCATCAGGTGTGAAGACCACGTTGAGAAAAACTGATTTACGTAAATCTGAAGCCACAAGCCAGATACTTTGGAGGGTAATTACGGGCATTGCATATGAGGTTTCTGCATTGCCAAATAATTTACATTAGGACATCTATAAATAGCAGACCCATACAGTGCGTCTGAACCATGCTGCTGTGTGCCCAAACGCTAAGCCCTTTCCAGAACCACCTACTGCCGAGCAACAGGCCCGATTCGAAAAGTTCCATACCATTTTCTCTCTTGCATTTGGCTGCATTAGTCTGCAGCGTTCTAGAGCGCCTCTGAAATGGCCGCAAACCTGTCTCCCTTCCAGAAATGGACAACAAGGAGACCCCCCCCCCCCGAGCTTCGAAAGCAGCGCGTGCGCATGCGCAGGCGGTGGGCCGTGAGATTGCTCTGGAGCGGGTCCTCTGGGGTGTAATGGATCCGCCTCTTTATCTCAGAAAGGGGAAGGATAAACACTGTACCAGGAAGGAAACTGGTGATCTCACGTATGTCTCATCGTGATCCTTGAAGGGAGACTTCTGTCCTCATTTCCAGATGAATTTTAGAAAGACTAGCACACAAACATACCCTGGGGCAGATAGCTGGTAATTAACAACAACAACAACAACAAATGATGATGATGATGATGATGATGATAATAATAATAATAATACAACTTAAAATACTAAGATTTCCATCTTAGATGACCATCTTTGTGTGTGTGTGTGTGTGTGTGTGTGTGTGTGTGTGTGTGTAATACTGGGGGATTGAATCCAGGCGCATTCTACCTCCCAGCTACCCCCCTCCTCCTATTTTATTTTTGAAACAGGGTCTCACTAAGTGGCTGAGGCTGGCTTGGAACCTGCAATCCTCCTGTCTCAGTCTCCCAAGTATAACATAGGGACTACAGGCCTGTGCCACCCAGCCTGGCTCAGAGGACTATCTTTGATGGTTAAGTCCAGGAGGCTGGCAAATGTCCAACCCTGGGCATCCCACCAAACCCCAGAGCCACTGAGGCTGCGGTCTCCTTCCTCTCTGACTTCCAGGGAGGTGTGCGCACAGGAGACAGGATAGCGCTTTTCCTTGATCCATCTGAACATCCCCTCTAAACGGACACCCCTCCCCCTCTTCTTTGCCACCCCCCCCCAAATGCCTGGGGTCTTCCACAAAGAAACGTGTGCATTCGAGAGAACCCCTAGAACTGCAAACTCCATCTTACGGGGTTTTCAGCTCCCAGCTGGCTTGCCATTTGGCACGGGCGCTGCCAGCAACCACATTTTACTCGGTCGTCTTCCAAGATTTCCAAACATGTGCCTGGTACCCACGCAAGTTTCAGAGGAAGCGCTAACAGTGACAGGCGACAGCGCTGCGGGGTTGGTTTTGTATATCTGTGTTAGTGTGACTCTTAGGAAGACAAGTGTAAGTTCTTAGAGTATTAACTTCCACAAGAGGAACACCAACTTTACCGCTAAGGCGGGATTTCCCTTGCCTAGTTTTTTTTTTCCCCCAAGACTGGCACCTGCAGGGAGGAATCTCATAAGCAAACCATCTCTGAGACCCTTGGGATCAGACACCCTTGGCTGGCTCAGTGCCCGAGGGGTGCTGGCGGAGCATGCATGCTTGGGCTGATCCTTCAAAAGCCACCTGATACCTACACGCGCTTGGGGGATACAAGCCGGTTTAAAACACCAAGCAGCCAAGCCCCCTCCGCCCCAAGAATCCATCTCTGAACCCGGAATCTCGGGGAACTGTGTGCGCCCCGGGGTTCAAACCCGGCGCAAAGGCTGGGGTGTGTGCCGGGAGGAAGGCAGGGTCCACGGGGACGCCTCCAGCCTCCCTGTTAGCAGCGGGTCCTGCCGGAGGGAGGTTCAGGCCTCAGGGGAGGGCCAGTCCTTGCGCCCTGGCCGAACTAGGGGCAGGTCTCAGCCCCCAGATGGAGGAGGGAAGGTGGACCGGGAGAGGAGAGGAGTTGGTGCCGTCTCGGGCAAGCGCGCGCGGTACCTTGGATTCCTGGCTGCCGGTGGACGCGGGAGAGGGCGGCTGCTCTGCGCTCGCCGCCTCCTTGGGCTGCCCGTCCACGCCGTCCTCGCGGGCGCAGCTCGGAGGGATCATCGTGGCCGCGGGGAACGGTGTTGGGCTCCCGGAGGAACCGCGAGGCTCGGCTGCCTCGGGCGCGCCCTGCCCGCCGCGCTGGGTCGCTCAGCTCCGGGCCCCGGGGATTCCCATCCTCGCCCAGGCGCCGACCGACCGGCCGGCCCTCCTCCGGCCTCGCCCCTGCCCCGGGCCCTGCCCACCGCCCCGCGCTCCGCCCCGCGCGCCCGTGCCACCTCGCCGGCCACCGCACCGTCGTGACTGCCACCCACCCGGCTGCGGGCGAGCGGGCTCGGGCTTGCCCGCCCCGGAGGGGGAGGCGGGAGGCGGCTCCGGGGCGGGGCTGCGCGGCCAGCGCCGCCAGGAGTGAGGGCAGGCGGGCCGCCGTGCACGCCACCGAGAGCTGCAGCGGGGTCTGCACCCGCCAGGCCCTCTCGGGGGGGGGGTCCCTTAGGTGGGGGAGTAGTGAAAATTCACACCGAACCCCGAATGAATTGAAAACCCATGAATGATGTGACCATCTGCCAGGGCTCCTCACCCTCCCCCCAAAAATAGTGACCCAGGGTTGCCATGAATTGAAAGCCCGCCCGTGATTGATATGACTGCCTGCCGCCACTCTTCACCCCAAGAAATAGTGACCACCGAGAGGTGCGGTGACTTGGATCAGCTGTTTATAGGGTTCAGGAGTCAGAGAGTAGGGTCCCCCGACTCATGCACGCTGCAATTCCCCCTGTTCAGCTTTGATCTCCAGCGAATGGTGGCTGATGTCATGCGTGTACGGACACCCGCATCTCTCTGGGGTGCATTTCTCGTGTGAAGTCCTTTATACTCTTCGTTTAACCCTCCTCACCCTCGGGGGAGAGGTGCTATCGCTTCTAGTTTGTAGATGAGGAAACTTGAGTTTTTAGTAGTTGGCTTTAAGTCACTAAGCTATAAATGGTAGGATTGGGATTCGGACTCGTTTGGACTTCAGAATCCATGCTTTGGGGACTGTGAAGAATCAAATCTAAGCCAGATCTCCATATACGAGGAGCCCCCCGGCTGTTGCATAAAGGCAAGTTCAGGACCATTCACCGAGGGGCCCAGCCACCTCCCTCATTCAGTCTTTTGGAGATATGGAAATAGCATCCTTGGATAAGGTAGAGAAGGGTCCAGTTTCTCTTGAAGACCAGCCTGGGTGTGCTGGGAAAGGATGCATATCTGGAAACTTTAAAACATTTCCCCGCTCCCCCCAGCATATAAAACACCCTCCTTAATTTTTTGACCAAAATTATCAACTTCCGGTTGACTAATTGATTACAGAGGTTTGCAAGACCAGACTGATGGGTGTGTTGTGTGTGCAGTCACCTGGGGCCCTGTCCTTGGCTGGGAATTACAGTACCTTAGCCGGCCAATACCAAGACATCTCTGGTGCCCTCCGCTTGGAAATTCTTAAAGTAATAATAACCTGGGCTGTACCTTCATTTTGCAGTGGATCCTATCGATGACGTGTCATGCTTGCCGGAGTTCATGCCCACTGGAAAGAACTCATTACTCTTTCTGTTCTAGACATCTGCTGAAGGCTCCTGTTCCAAGCACCCGCCAATCTTGGGCAGCATTTGGCTCTCAGAGTGCTCCGAATTCCCTCGTGGCTCTCTCAGTCTCTCCTCTGACCAGGCCAGACTGGCTCACCCAAATGGCCACCACTTTTCCTCCTCAAAACACAATTCCTGGTTGCTCAGTAGAGGCAGAATTCTAACAGCCCGAGTCACAACAGCAGCAAGCAGAGAGCACAAGACAGAAGCAGCCTGTCCGCGCGTCGGTATCAAGTGTCTGCTCTGTGCTGGATACGGAGCAGAAGCTGATACCGCAGGCAGGAAGCGTAGAAAAATCTGTTCTCCTTGATCTTGAGTCTGGTGAGAGAGACAGGGATTAATTTATACTACACAAACACACACACACACACACTCTCTCTCTCTCTCTCTCACACACACACACACACACACTTTTAACACACTGTGATAAGGGAAACTACAGACTCTAGTGAGGGTGTACAATGTAAGGCTTGAACTAGTATGGGGCCAGGGAAGGGATTTTTTCTCTGGAAGCAAAACCTTCAGGGTCTGCTGCAATCCCAGAAGTAATGTGCGAGCAAACATACCATGATTTACCATACGGAAATTTTCATCTTTGGATGTCATATTTTTGAGCATTAAGGATGTCACCCCTTCATTTTAGAAGGCACTCAGCTCTAATTAGCAATAGTATTAGCCAATAGTGTAAGTTTAAATATTGTCTCCCAAATGTTTTGTTTTGTGTGTGTGTGTGTGTGTGTGTGTGTGTGTGTGTGTGTGTGTGTGTTTTATTGGGGATCGGACCCAGGTTCTCAGACTTGCCAAGCACGTGCTGCACCCCTAAGCTCCGTCCCCATCTCTGGCTTTTTCTTTCAAGATGGAGATGGTCTCTAACCATATTTCCAGGCTGACATTGCACTCTCCCCGCAGCCTCAGTGTGGCTGGGACTACAGGTCCTTGCAGCCACTCCTACCGTGACATTTTAAAAAGGCTGGTGCCACCCTCCTCCACACCCTAACCTTGTCCTAGGAACAGAAATCCTTGGTCTGATAAATAGCGACCATCTTTCCTAGAAAAATGTGGAATTATCCCTGGCTCCTCAAACTGAATAAAACTTTATGTATTTCTTTCAGATACACCCCTTTCTGTCTCATGGTTTGTCTTCTGGCTAACTTCTCTTCTTCTGCATGACATATCCCCAAATGTTTTTTTTTTTTTTTTTATACACTTGAAATCTCCTTTCTTGACCCATTTATCTCATTTAAAATTTTAAGTCAATACCATGTTGTCATGGTATCCTTCTCTAAGTAATCAATGACAAAATTGCCTGTCCTTTCATGGGGGCCGGGACTATGTCATTTTTATCTTGTATCTGCAGCTCCTGGACACACTGTGTGCTAACCACATGGCAAAGGAGGCGCCCTGGTAGCCCCGAGCTTTATGATGGCTACTCCAAGTGTCCCCCCACAAGCTGAGTAAAGTCCCCAAATGCTTCTAGAAAAAGGTGGGGATTTAAAATTGAACAAGCTTCTCAATTACTGAGGATTTTGTCTTTGTTGGCTTCAAAGAGGATCTTCGACTGAGAGTCATGGCTACCCGTGAGTGTGGGGTCATTGGCTTGCAAGGGTGTTAAGGGTCTGCACAAGGGAAATTAGTTTGCAGCTCATCTTTGGGAGCAGGTGCTTTGTCTGTCTTTGGGGTAGAAAAGGAAGGAACTGTATTTGAGGCATGGGTCACAGGAGCTGCTACTTTTGGACCTAGAGGGCCATGTCTGAGTCCTAGCTCTAGAGTGATGAGACCCTTCTTATTTGTCACAAAAGGCATCCCTGGACCTGGTACTCAGGGATACTGATATAGATGATGATGTCCAAAGGACAGTGGAGAAGACTGGCGATCTCCATGTGCTGGGGGTCAGGGCATGGCAGATCTGCAAACTGACTCCCGGGAACACCTGTTGAAGCGCTGGTATTCTGGAGCAGAAGGACACCTTTTCATGGCTGCTTGTGAATATCCCCTCATACCACCAGGAGTCCTGGGGTGAGACCTCACAGGAGGCTGGAGGTCCTGCATTAGGAGCTGCAATGACAGTTAAGCCTTGGCTGTCAAGATGACCTCATTTCTACTGCAGTCTGGTAAAGCCTGGGGAAAAAAAAAACTGTAAATAATTATTCCAAGTCTTGATTCAGTAATAGGGCTCTGGGACTTCTGTAGAGTTTCTTCATGGTCTGTTTCATTCCGGCTGCTTGATAAATATCAAGCCAGCAGAGTGTGTGGTGCACAGACATCTATCTCCACAAACTGCACTCTTGCTCCTGGCTCATTTGGTCACTTATTAATTTGTAAAGAGGGCAAAGCCCTCCTCCCCATCACATGCCACTGCTTTTTGCAGCTAACTCTACTGAGCACGGCAGTATGCAGTCCTTCTGATCATCTCTCATTAATCAGCTCTGAGTTTGGGGGCAGAAAAGAGTAAGTAGTGCATAGCTCATCTTTTGTTACTGTAACAAAACACATGATGCTGGCAAATATATAGAGAAGAGAGGTTTATTTAGTCCACAGTTTTGGAGGCTGATAGTCCAAAGGGCATGGTGCTGACTCTGATGGAGATCCCCTCTTTCTGCATCATATCATGGTAGATGGCATTGTGGTGGAAGCATATGTAACAGAGAGAGAGATTGCATGGTAAGACAGGAAGCCAGAGAGCAGCTGGGACCTAACTGAGGTCCCGTGATATCTGCCTTATTCTCCTCTGAGGGAGGGCATGCCCTTCCCGACCTAATGACCTCTCAGGAATCTCCACCCCTGAAAGATCCCCCACCTTTCACATTGCCACACGGAGGACTGGGCTTCCCAACAGGTCAAACCGATTCCAAATCACAGCAGGTGACAAGGCCAGCCCTCAGGTAACTGCTTACATTGTGGGTTAAGGTCTGCCTCTTTTCTCTAAAATGCATGACGGAATGCTTCTAGTCAGTTATCCTCTCTGTGATGTAGGGGGCAGCGTGGATCTTTATTCTACACTTAGTGGAAAGGCCACCAGCCTAAAATCCAAACACCCATCTCTTCTACTTCAAAGCAAGGAGGTCTTATACAACTGGTGCAATCTGTTTCGGCCTCAATTTCTTGGGTCTACAATAAGAATCCACACTTCATAGAGTTTTTATAGGATTTAATGCCTGATCAAAGTAGGGCCTGATACCACCACCACCACCATCCTTATCATCTATATGATTTGGGGAAAATGTGTTTAGTTTGGGTTGGATTTACTGTTCAGTAAATATCCAGTATTGATACTGCATATCCAGTATCAAAACTTATCTATTCTACATTTCTAAATTTGTTAATAGCCCCTCTCTGGAGAGTTCAAAAGCAGCAAATATCTAAAATTTCTTGGGAATGCATATAAAGTAAATCCATCTTTAGCTTTTGACGCTTTGACTGGTAATTAGCTTTTAATTACACGTGTCTTCTTCTATGAGTTCAGAGTAATAGTTTAGGAAACATGAGCCAGCCCACCCCAGCCCCTTGCTCCTCATGAACACCTAGTGTATTTCTTTCCAAACGTTGGTACGTGTCGTTCCCTGCATCAGAGTCTCACTGTTCCCGGTGACTGGCTCTCCTCATATTTTGGGGCTCTTCTCTCATTTGATGACTTCTAGAATATAAACTCTGTGTTGTCGGGGACTTCTTCTGCCCTACCCACCATCTATCCTAGATGCCATAGCACTCATGTGGTCAGTACTCTGAATATTCACTAAATGAATGGTTGGAAGAATGGCAAAATGTCCGTGTGGAGAGGAACTTGTAGATCTAATGAAAAGCTATGTTGTAGAGGGAAAAAAAAATCAAAGCCAAATAGATTAAGTACTCACCTGAAGTCAATTTATATGTGGAACAATTAACCGATGTCTATTTACTAGGTCACCAATCCCAATGGCCATTGCTTTGTTCAGTTTTGGAATATGTGATCGGCCTTCTCAGCTCTGCAAGTTTCTTTCCCAAGTTTTCAAATGTATTACAGTATAATGCATAATATTTCTAAATATCCTTTTCCAAATAATAGCCTTATCATTATTGGAGGAGTATTAAAAAAGAATACTGAAGAAATTTAAAAATCACCTAAACATCTACCACCCATGGGGAAGACCTATTAGAATTTTGATAACACTTCTTGTAGAAGGACACACATATGTAGGTATATTTCAAATTTATATTTACTTACATTTACATAAAAATAATCTTAGGACATTAAGCACTGTTGTAACTTCATTTCCTTTCAATAATATGTCAAAGAAATAGTTTTGTGTTAGTAAATATAGGTATGGGTGTATCATCTTTCATAAATGTCTGTATTCCACTGTATAACTGTGCCATAATTTATTTATGCAGGATCATTTATGCTTTTTTTCTAGGAACTGTTTGAGAGCAATTAAAAACTCATTATCTCTTTTTTTCCTCAGTAGCAATAATACCATTAGACCCATTTTGTATCTGAGGCAATCAGAAGCCTGACAAGCTTTCTGACTTCTTTTAAAATCAGAGGAGATTCCAGCCCACATCTTTATACTCTGAACCTCAGGCTTCCCACACCATGTAAGCAAACAGTGAAACTCAGTGGGCTCACTTTTGTCATAGAAGTTGTATGCAACATGATTTGAGGGACATCAGGGGAAGCATTAGGTCCACCAAGTGGGAAGGTTGTTGGAGGAGGCGCTTGCACGCTTGCAGAACTTTAAGGATGACTATGATTTTCCTGGAAGGATACTGGGAAACAGAGCATCTCAAGGAGAATGTGTACCATCAGTTCAGACATAGCAGTTGTACTTAGACAGGGTTGTTCAGGTGTGATTCTTAGAAGGCCACAATTTCCTTTCTTTGGGAGTAAATCTACTGACCACAGAGCAGATGCTTGAAAAAAGAAAAAGGGAGGGGGGGGAGATTGGAACAGTAGAAACTCTTTGAATAATATTTTGTATGTTTTAGAGGTGACCCAGAAGGAAGCTTGAGTCTCAATCAGTCTGAGAGGAATATTGTTGGTGGAAGCTAGGAAGGGAGCATTATAAGGATGGCTGGAAGGTTAAATGGGTCACGGGGTAAGAAAACGAGAATGCAGAGGGCTCTGAGAGACGCACATAGAATCTTTAGTCCTGTAGCCAGACACAGAGAGTTCAGGTTCCCCCAAGACAGGAATCCATTCCATATAAGGGGCCCTACATTTTAAACACATATAATGGCACGTTTATAACACCTAAAGGATTATAAATATTCAACTTAATCACCATGTATCTTAAATGATGTTTCTAGAACCGAGCAGTAGGACTGACTGTCAAAAAAACAAGAATAGGAATTCCAGCAAAAACAGATCCTAGTTGCTGTTCTTTACCTATACAGCTTTGCACTTTGAAATAGGTCTCAGACACTTGTAGAACCATGTGGGGAGATAGCACATTTCCAAAATCCCCATCACTATGTTTTCCAGGCTGTGGGTGATACGATGCTTTGTAGTTCTGCCTCCTGTGACCCTCTGTGTTCCTTCAACTGCTCACTTGGCAGCCAAAAGCCATCCATCAGGCCTGGAAAATTGGCCTGGAAAAGATGACTCAGGCCTTAGGCCTTCAATGCCAACTTTCCCCCTTCTACACCTCAGGTGAACTTACCCATGAAGTCTGGACTTAGAAACATATGTTTCATTTGCTTTTTTTTTTCTTTTTTCCTCGCAGAGTTGGCCCACAAAATGGACATTTCATCTCTTTTAATTTAATAATACTAGTTAATGAGAGCTAATAATGATAGCTTATCAAATGCAGGCTATTGTGGGAGATGGTATCAATGGGCTATTATTCAGGCAGGCCTGGAGAGGTGGTTCATGACTGCACTTTTGTTTGTCTCTTGTTTCCTCCCTGAAATGTAAGCTGCCAGATGCCAAATGGTCCAGCTTTAAGGAATCCCAGCTAGGGTAGCAAATTAGTATTTTATAGAATTACTGGGTCCCCTAGAATATAGTTAGAGGTGCTAATGTACGAAATGAGATAAATACCCCAACTTTAAATACAAGTCGTCTTATTTTGTCACTTAGTTGTTCTCAATCCCTTTACAGAGAGAGTCACTACGTCCTGCTGTTTCTACCTCTTGTGTGGTCCTGGAACAATGAGCTAGTATTCGGCTTAATATTTAAGATCATTATGAAAAGAGGTATGCATTTCTACATGAGTGGAATCCTTATTTTATTCCCTTACTTATTTATCAAAAGTTACTGAGACCCACAGCACACCAGGCATATTATTGGTTCCTGGAATATAGAGAGGTGTATGCATATTTCCTGGCCCAAATGAAAATCCGGATTAATGAGATTGGTAGAACCAGGGGCAAATTATAACCACATGTATGAATGAGGAGAGGGTTGTGGGAAACTGGAGAAGAAAGGGTAATTGTACTAAGAAGCAGGGGGGATTCATCAAAGAAAATAATAAAAAGTAAGTAGTTGTACTCCGCAAAAAGAAGCCAGGCGTGGTGGCACACGCTTGTAATCCCAGCATTCGGGAGGCTGAGACCGGAGGATCCGGGTTCGCGGCCAGCCTCAGCTACCTAGTGAGGCACTCCGCAACTTAGTGAGACTCGGTTTCAAAATAAAGAATAAAAAAAAAAATAGGGCTGGGGGTGTAGCTCGGAGGTAGAATGCCTCTGAGTTCAATCCCCAGTCAGTACCGCAAAAAAAAAAACAAAAAACAAAAAACAAAAAACAAAAAAACAAGAATAGGAAGGTCATTCTTAACATCTTAAAAATGGTATACATCCCTGCTCATTTTTTCTTGTGATATGTTGTGATATATATTTACACAGATTTGCAATTATTATTTTAGAGGTAGTGAAGGGGACCCGGGAATGTGCTATTTCTAGCACACTATCACAACTAATCCTTATAAATTTCCTCCTTATTTTAACTTAGTTAACCATCCTAAATTTACCCAATTTTCACTTTTGTTAGCATCAAAAGTCACGTAACAAAAATGCTCATAATAGCACTATTTATAATAGGTAAAAACTAGAAACAATCTAAGTCCACTAATACAATTACTTAAAACATGGAAGAGGCATATGATAGGATTCAATACAATGAAAGAGAATGTATTTGACAACATCGCTTTTTTTCATTGATTTTAAGTAAACCTTGTATACTCTACTTTCAATGTAGTTTTAAAAATCAAACTATGTTTCCTGAAATAAGTTAGAAAGAGGAAATGTGCCATGGCACAATATGTTTTATATAGTTTAAAATACTCATATGTATGCAAATCAACTCTACATATTTTTTTCATATACACTGGAAGTTAAGGCTAGACTGGCTCAAGAGTGAAAAATTCCTGAGGACCCATCCTAGGGAGGGAACCTTGTAATATCATGAGTTTTATATTTCAAAACACCATCAGCTTTTTCTCAAAGATCACAAAAATCTCTCCTTATGTTTTGAGCAGGGGGAAGAAAAAAAACATGCTTTGTCGAAGATCTAGAGAAACTCCATATCAGAGTCAAATGCTCTAAAGGAAACTTTTTCAGAGTCTGATCTGGAGGTCAGTTATTCAACTCCAGACCCCTCCATCCTCCCTGTCTCATATAAGATGGGAGGAGAGGAGGCTGAGAAACGCTTAAGAATGTCACATCTAGGGACACAGGCCCATTAAATGACTAAGATATAATCATAAGATTATAAAATGCTTCCTTTCTTCCCTTTCCTTACCACCAAAACAACAAGGTCTGAAAGTAATAACATTGGATTACAGCAGAAAATCCCCAAAGTTCAGACTCATTTTAAAAATGAGTTTTAGAGACATGCTAAAACAACAGGGGATACAGAAACAATAGAGGAATTTGAAGTCCTTAACAAGTGGAGCTATAGCAAATATTAAATACAATCTGATTTGCAGTTGGATTAATATTAAAAATTTACCCTAAATACCTCTTTGTTTCAATTTCTTTTATACAACATTATGTCAGACTTTCCACAAAAAAATTACAAGTTATGATAAAGTCAAAAACAAAATAATATAAACAGACAAAGGCAGCATCAAAAACTAGACTCCAATAGGACACAGATATTGAAATGAGCAGACGAAGAATTTTAAGCAACTATGATTAATGTGTTAAGGGCTACAGCAAAAAAAAAAAAAAGATGCAAAACATTCAAGAACAAATGGGTAATTTCAGTAGAGTGAAAGAAACATTAAGAAAGGATCAAAAGCAAATGATAGAAATAAAAATACTTTGATAGAAATGAAGAACATCTTTGATTCACACAGAATCAATGACTAACCAATTAGATTGGTTAATCTACTAGGTTGAATAGGTCCCAGGAAAGAATAGATGAGCTTAAAATAAGTCAATAGAAACTTTTCAAGCAAGAATGCAAGGAGAAAAGATAAGGAAAATTTAAAAGCCGAAATATCGAGAAACCATGGAACAATTACAAAAGATATAACATATGTACAATTGGACTGTCAGTAAGAGAAGCAAAAGAAGAGGACACATAAAAAATATTTAAAATAATAATGGCTAAAATATTCTAAATTAATGACAAACACCAAGCCAATATTGTAGCCGGATCAAAAAATATCAAGCAAAATAAACTCTAGAACCCTTACACTGAGGCATATCATATCCAAACTTTGAAAGTCAAATAAAAAGAAAAAAAATATTTGTAAGAAGTTAGAAGAAAATATTACTTTACCTACAGAAGAATAAAGATAAAAATTAGTTCTCTTAAGAACACTTGCAAGTGAGGAAAGAATGGATGAACTATCTAAATTTTTGAGAGAAATACTTTCATCCAGTGAAATTATCCTTCAAAAGTGAAGGTATAGTAAATAATTTCCCATAAAAACAAAAATTAATGGAATACGTTGGCACTCTATTTGACCTACATGAAATTGGGAAACACATTCTTCAGAAAGAGGCATAATAATAAAGGCAGAATCTGGATCTACTTAACTAAAGGAAGAGCATAAGAGAAGGAATGGATAAAGTTAAAATGAAATGTTTTCTTTTTATTATTAATGGACAAAACAGAAAAGTTTTTGTTCAATGTAATAATAGTAACTAATGGTGAATTGGTTCATTATCTAAAATAGATAAATGAAATGAATGAAGCAAGTATACGGGATGAAAAAGAGAAATTGGAGATGTTTTGCTGTAAGACACTTTGCTTTTGAGGAAGCAATATTGTGGTATTGGAACATGCACTTAGATAGTTGTAAACGCATATTCAAAATTCCAGAGGAACTCTATAACATTTTAAAAGAAGGAAAATTGATATGCTGATAAGAGAGAAAATAGAATCATGTAAAGTTGAACTTCAGAAGGTAGTAAAAGAGTAAAAGACAAAAAAGAAACAAAGAACAGGGCAGGAAAAAGAAAATAGTTACAGACATGGTAGTAACAGTCCAATTACATCAATAATCATGTTAGTTGTAAAGGGTCTAACTATACTTCAATAAAAAAACCACCCCAATCATATGTTGCCTACAGGAAATGTACTTTAAATATAAAGAGACAGCTAGATCAAAAGGGAGAAAGATGCATCATGATAATGTTAATCAAATAAAAGCTAGAGCAGTAATATTAACTTAAGACGGGGAACTCTTCAAAATAAAGAAAAACTTCCAAGGATAAAGAAGGGCACTGCAGCCAGTAGTTGATAGATCCAGCAGGCAGAAAATCAGTAAGGCTATAGTTGAACTTAACACCACCATCAATCAATTGTACTGAATTGACATTTATAGATTACTTCATCTAACAACAGAAAAATACATTTTTTTCTCAAGGTCACATAGAACATTCACCATGGTAGATCTGAACTGTAACACACACACACACACACACACACACACACACACACACTTAAAACAATATAAATCATATCTTTTAGATCACAATATAATTAAATTAGGAGTTAATATCAGAAAAATTGCTGAAAATTTTCCAAATATTTGGAGAGTAAATAACACATGACTAAGTAACACCTAGGTAAAAGAAGAAGTTTAAAAAATATTTTGAATGAAATGAACATGACAATACCAACTTATGAAATTTGTGGGATGCAGTGAAAGCAGTATTTGGAGGGACATTTATAGCATTGAATTAATATTGTATAAAATTATTATACACTAAAATTGGGGGTGGGGGATTTTTTCCAGTTAAGAAGAGCTGGTTCAATGTTTGGGAATCAGTTAATGTAATCAACTATATCAATAGGCTAAAGAAGATAAAAAGCTCATATGATCACATTAATATATGCAGGGGAAGCACCTATTTATTATAAAAACAAAAACCCCTTAGTAAACTAGGGATAAGGAAACATTGATAAAGAACATTTACAAAAAACACTAGTAAATTGTTGAGAAACTAAATGCTTTTTCCCTAAGATTGGGAGCAAGCATGATGTCCTCTCTTAACTTCCTCTACAATATTGTAGGGAGGTCCTAGCTAATGCAACCAAACAATAGAAAAGGAAATAAAGGGCACACATATTAGAAAAGGTATAAATAAGCTTTCTTTGTAGATGACATGTTTGTCTACAGAAAGTCCCAAAGAAGCCGGGTGTGGTGGCGCATGCTTGTAATCCCAGCATTCGGGAGGCTGAGACTGGAGGATCCGGGTTCGCGGCCAGCCTCAGCTACCTAGTGAGGCACTCCGCAACTTAGTGAGACCCTGTTTCAAAATAAAGAATAAACAATAGGGCTGGGGGTATAGCTCGGAGGTAGAATGCCCCTGAGTTCAATCCCCAGTACCGCAAAAAAAAAAAAAAAAAAAAAAAAAAAAAAAAAAAAAAAAAAAAAAAAAAAAAAAAAAAAAAAAAAAAAAAAAAAAAAAAAAAAAAAAAAAAAAAAAAAAAGTCCCAAAGAATCAAGAACAAAATAATACCTAGAACTAAGTGATTATAGTATGGTTGCAAGATATAAGGTTAACATACAAGAGTCAATTACTTTCTTCTATGCCAACAATGAGCAATTGAAATTTGAAAAAAACACATCGTTTACATTAGCCTCTGTCTTAGTCTGTTTTGTGTTGCTATACCAAAATACTTGAGGCTGGGTAATTTATTTAAAAAAAAGAGAGATTTGTTTTCATTTAGAGATCTAGAGGTTCAAGAGCATGGTGCTGGCACCTGCTCATATTTTACTGAGGACCACATGTTGATCAACTCATGGGGGAGAAGTGCCATATGACTCAGAAATAATATTTCTTGTTACTTTTTCAGTCGACTTGGATATATTCATTGACAAAAAATAACCCAAATCAAAACAAAACAAACAAACAAAAAAACCCCACAAAGACCTCTGCACATGAGTATTCACAGCAGCTTGATTCATAATTGCCTGAATCTACTAAGATACACTTTAATGAGCAAATAGATAAACCAACTGCTACATCGATGCAATGGCATATTATACATTAATAATAAGACATGAACAACTAAAACATGAAAATACATGGAGAAACCTTAAATGCACACTATGAAGATAAAGATGGTACTTTGAAAAGGCCACATACCATACAGCTTTATAATGGCATTCTAGAAAATAAAAAACGATGTAGAATAGAGTGAAAAGATCAGTAGTTGACAAAGTTTGAGGGTTAGGCGATTGGCATACACAAGATCATCCAACCCTGTAACACCTGTCACTCCTCTCCGTGATACCGACTTGCCTTCTTCCAACACTTTATTCCCAAACCTCAGCCTTTAATCCTTGACCTTCCAGGTCCCTATTGTAACAAATAAAAGAAAGTTTGACTATGAAACTAGCACCTGTCCAGAAGGGGAAAAATTAAGAAAGATGTTGCTTTGTGTGGGTATTTGGGAGAACATTTTTTTTTTTTTTTTGTCATAAGTATCAACTCAGAGGTGCCACTGTTAATTCTCCCTGTGTTGTACATGCACATTGTTGAGAAGTGCCATCAGGAGTGTCCAGCTCATCACAATTATATTTTGGGAAAGATGTAAATGGCTGGATGGATACTCCTCCTCCTCCTCCTCCTCCTCCTCCTCCTCCTCTCCTGTACTGGGAATTGAGCTCAGAGCTATACCCCAAGATCTCTTTTAATTTTCATCTTGAAGCAGGCTTTTGCTAAGTTGCTGAGACTGATTTCATGCCTGTGATCCTCCTGTTTCAGTCTCCCAAGTACTGGAATTGCAGGCATGTGCCACTGCACGTGGCTGGATGGATTATTCCTGATTCTTTCACTGTTGGAATTATGAGCCTAAAAAAGGAATTATTAAATGATCAGGAAGATATACTGGGGAATCTCAATGGTTAAGGATTTTCTTTAAAAAACACTTTGAAGAAAATTTGTATTATTTTAGGATTACAGCAATTTTTGTTGAACATCTCTGCAATGTGAACTAATCACGATTTCTAAGCTAGAGAAATCAGACTGATTATAGAGCAATTATTGCCAATGGACAGCGACAAAACTTGAAATTCAGAGTCGGCTTCATCACAACATCTAAGAGAAGGACAATAAAACCTTTTGCAGCTCCTCAGCAGGAGAAATGCTAGCATAATTTGCCTGGAGGTGATGCGAGAGGGTCCTGTGGCTGCTTCTCTTTTCTGGAAAGGGTACAAGTGGAAATAGGGTAGGTGCAGAAATCAGTGAGAGATCAAATTATTTCCTGCAGAAAATGCAATTGCCAAAATGACACATCTTATAAAAGGGAAGAATGGGTAGTTCATCCTATGAGGAATATTTGACTATAGCTACATATGGATCTAACTGAGTAAAAAGAGGCACTCCAGAATAGAAGGAAAATTAATGAACTTTACTCCTTGGAAATTGTAATATGATAGTTCTATGAATTACCATGCATTAACTAAGATGTGACAGCATTAAGAAATCATGTAATATACTGGGGTGATATACTGTGGAGTTTTCCCAGCATGTGTTAATGCAATTCCTTACTCTCTTTCCTCCTTTATAATAAATCATCTTTCTGGTCAATAGCTTCCAGTCAATATTCTCTCATCTAAAAATAGTCTGGAGTCTTGGGTGGGAACAGGGTCTGTGGTTTGAACAGTGTGTTCCACCGATTTCTCTAATCACAACCTGACACTGCCTGCGACAGGCTGGCCACACTCTAAATCCGAAGGTTTCAATGTCCCTGCTATGGCCACTCACTCTATTTCCTTTCCATAGATAATCAGACGTTGTATTGATCCATTTAAAGAGTCTACTTCCACACATCACTCTAGATAGAAGACAGTTGCCTGTTGCTTTTTTTTTCTTTCTGGTGGTTCTGTGGATTGAACCCAGGGGTGTTCTACATCTGAGTGACAGCCCCAGCTCTTTTATTTATTTATTTATTTATTTATTTATTTATTTATTTATTTATTTATTTATTTATTTTGAAACAAGATCTACCTAGGTCCCTGAGAGTCTTGCTAAATGACTGATGCTGGTCTTCAGCCTGAAATCCTCCTGTCTCAGCCTTCCAAGCACTGGGATTACAGGTGTGTGCCACCACGTCCGACTTGCCTGCTTTGCATTTTGCAGGTGAATTTAGGCACCCAAATTAACCACATGTTCCTGATCATTGTCCTTCAGTCAGGGCTACAGTTTACCTCAACAATCTCTACCTTCTTGGAACTTACTTTCTTCTGTTTCCATATCACATTAGCCCCAGACTATGCAGAGTGTCATATAGTAATGTTTGGTCACATGCAGCCAGACAAGAGATCCCTCAGTACTGTCAACCTCTGTCTTAAATGAGGGTCCAACTACAGTGACTGTCATTTATAAATAGTGATGGGACCATTCTACTGCAATCACAGGGGGCATTCAGCAAGCATCAGACTCATGGCCGATAGAAGCAAACTTGTATTGAGTGCCTGTTATGTGCCAGTCACTCTTGTAAGTACTCCTATGTGTTATCTCACTGAAGTCTGGGAAGTAATACTGTTATTTCCGCTTTACAGATGAGGACCAGAGGCTACAGAGGGGTAGCATAACATGCCCAAGAGCACAAAGATAAGAAGTGAAGACATCCTGATTGCAGAGTCATGCTCTGGTATGCTGGGTGTCCTCCAAATTCAGCAGCGCCCTGCTGGTATTCAAAACACAAGGGGGAAAGCCAGGCATATTCTTGTGACTTAAGTACCTTATCTTTCACTTACAGACACACATAATTAGAGCCTGTGGTATAAATTAGTTCAAACAAATCGGAGGAACTGATGTTACAAATACAAACAAGGCTGTCATCCCAAAGCTCCCTCATTAATTGTCTTTGTGACTGGCAGTCTGGTTTTTGTAGCCTTTACACATGTTCTTGTATTCATATTTTAGGTTCAGATGGAACTCAGACCAAAGACAAAATACTGCTGTTGTCTATCAGGAAAGAGTCCTTGTAAATGCATCCGTGAAGATTCTTCTCAGTTTTATTGTGAAGGACAAGCAAGTTATTCCACACAAGATTTTGCATTGAGCAAAGTTCTACCTTTGAAGAAAACATGGAGGGTCAGTTGAAGTCCAGTTCAAAGGTGATTGTGAGATATTAGCATATAACCAATTAAAAGAAAAGGAGAAAAATTTCAAAGAGTATTACACTATAATTGCTGCTAGTTTAATCTCATTCCAATTTCTGACTTCAGTTGGAGTATAAACACTCATAGCTATTAGATATGACTTGAAGTTACTTAAAAAAATTAAATCTACACTATTCAAAAGGGAAGGTTCACATGTTTTCCTAATTGTGTTACATTAGGATGGAATTTTAATTTTTATAAAATTAATTGTTAGACTTGATGTTCAAGATAGAGAAATGAAAAGAATTGAACCACTTAGCACTTAGTTTTTTTCAGAGGCCATTAGAACCCACACATCCTTCCTGTGATCTAATTAACTACTATTTTCCCTGTGCTCTTCCATGAGAGATGAATTTGGAATGTGTACATGCCACTGAAATCACAGAAAACAGAAAATTCAGCTGCTAAGATTTTGCTGAGCAAAGGCAAGGGTTAAAAAATAAAGAAAGAAATCTGGGGAAATGCAAAAGCACAGCCTAATACCAAAATAGTGTTTATCAATTTTTAAAACCTATTAGCTGATGTATGAAACACTTAGATGAGTTTAAACACTAAATAAACAACAAAACTCCCACTGCTTACTTTTAAAACCAGTTCCCGGCAATTGTGTGTCTACCATGGTTACAGAACAACCAGCATCCTACAGAGTCACTACTGACCTCTGGTTTAATGAAATTCTGGGTATAAGAACACAATCAACCTGGGCGTGGTGATGCATGCCTCTAATTCCAGTACTTTGGAGGCCGTGAGAGGTGGATTGCAGGTTTGAGGCTAGCCTCAACAACTTAGTGGGATCTTGTTTAAAAAAATAAATGAAAAACTAAACAAATTAAGAGCTGGGGGTATAGAATATGGAGGTAGAATGTCCCTGAGTTCAATCCCCAGCACCAAAAAAGAAGAAGAAGAAGAAGAAGAAGAAGAAGAAGAAGAAGAAGAAGAAGAAGAAGAAGAAATAAGGAATTATAATCATTATTTTTTCACTATTTACTTAGGATTTCTTGTCTGCTGGGTGCTACAAAAGTACTTTGTATAGACCATGGAACATAAAACAACTTCAGGAACTCATAAACAACTTGTTTGGACATGCCAGCATATGACTCAGACCAACATGCCTGTGGTGAGTTGATAACAAACCCTTGGATGATAAATTTCTTCCTGCACCTGATGGATTTATATCATAAATACATTTGTGGTGACTGACAAGTGTCTGGTAAGGTTCGATAAGCCTGCCAAGGACACTTGACAGCATCTACAGAAACCTTCTAAAAGAGCAGCCTTTTCAACATGCAGTGTGCTGAGATATTGCTTACACCACAAAGGGTCTACCATATGACTGATTCAGCGACTTCTCTCTAGTCTGCTATTTTTTGCTGACCAAGGATCAGCATGACTCTTTAGCCTCCTTGGTGCCTAGACCAACTTTGGAATCTCCACTTCTATTCCTGTACTTGGTTTGTTATCCCTTTTCCACTGCTCGTTTGTAGCTTATTTGCTAATTATTTGAAGTGTTCTAATGATAGGATTGGTATATTGTTTAGTATACTTGTTTGACATAAATTGTTAGAAATGTTATGCTTGTTGGAATTGCTAGTTAGAATTTTTAGTGTTAAGTGTATCATTTGATGTTCATTCATAGCTAATTGGTTTTGGCAAAGCAGCTGCCCAGCATCCAAAAGTACTTTAATGTTACAGAAAAAATTTCCTACATGTTACAACCTTCACTTCTTGAATAAACCTGTGACATTGTGGAAAGACACAAATCATGTGTGACATTACTTATTGGTCTTAGAACCTTATGGCCCATTGCTCACAACATGCTTTATATGCATTATTTAATACTCTTAGAAACCTGGGGGGGCATTTACTATTATTACTTCCATGCCAAAGATGAAGATACCCAAGTTTAAAGAGGGAAACAAAGTCAATGAATACACCCATACTCAAGTACCTCACACTTTAGGGCTCATAAGAGCAATTATTTCTTCTTCAACTCAGACATCTGTGATTACTGCAGTGGACTTAGCTGGGAAATTCCATTGCTGGTCTCTGCACAGTGGAGGTCATTGGTCTAGCCTCATAGTCTCTTTTCCTCCAGCAGGCTAGTTCAGGCTTGTTCCCATGTTGGTCTCAAGTTTCCAAGGTGCAAAGAAAGGACGTGTGCTAATTAATGCTCAAGTACTTGCCAAGCTTCTCTTTGTCACAAAGCAAGTAACCAGGAAAAGACTGATCCAAAGAATAAAGAAGCGGGATCTACTTCTCAATGGGAGGAGATTCAAAGTTAAAATAAAGAGACTAGAAGGACTTTGGGCTGCTGTTTGAAATCTAGTCAGTAAGTGATAGAGCCACACTTTGAACACTGATTCCAAAGCCCATGTCCTTAACCTGATCTTATGGTGCCTCTTGAAAATGGGTCCCATAGTAGTTTTTAAGAGTAGCAAAAGACTAGGGATGGAACCCTAGATGTATTTTTTAAAAAGAATTAAAGTCAGAATACTATAGCAATACATGCATACCTATGTTTATAGGCGCACAATTCACAATAGCTTAATTATGAAACCAATCCAAGTGTACATCAACAGTTGAATGAATAGCAAAAACACGGTGTATGCATACCATAGAGTTTAGCCATAAAGAGGAGCAATATTATGTCATTTGCAGGAAAATGGATGGAACTAGAGAATATCATGCTAAGTGAGACCAGCTAGTCTCAGAAAGTCAAGGGTGGTATGTTTTCTCTCAGATATGGAAGTTGGGGAGAAAACAAAAAACACAAGGAACTTTGGCTAAACACGGAGAGAGACCAGTAAAGAGTGGAAGGGATTAGGGATTTGGGAGAGGGAGGGAGGAGAGAGCAGAGGATTGAGGAAGAAA
Source organism: Graphiurus murinus (assembly GCA_004027655.1). Taxonomy (NCBI): domain Eukaryota; kingdom Metazoa; phylum Chordata; class Mammalia; order Rodentia; family Gliridae; genus Graphiurus; species Graphiurus murinus. The sequence continues at coordinate 23,546 of PVLC010006365.1, forward strand.
GCAGTTCAAATAATGCTTTGGCAATCTATAAAGGCATTGCTATGAATTTGCCAGCATACATGGGGAGGTAGGAGGAGCCAGAGGGGCTGGATGCAGAAGGAAGTACACCAAGAGCTGTCTGTGTGCATGTATGTGTGTATACCATCAATGCAATACACTAATAAAATGATATGCATATAAAGAATACTATCCCACTTCTTGGAAGGACCTTTTGCCATCCCTTTATTTTACAAACTCCTACTCTTTTCAACTCCCAACCAGTCATAGTTGTCTTAATTGTACCTATTCCCTGTACATATCTATTAGAGCATTTGCAACATTATAATGGAACATTTATATTAATACAGTGTTTAGTCTCTAAGGCAGGAATTATACCTAATTAGAATCTGTATCCCTGATGCTTGGCTCAGTGTTTAGTAGGGGATTTGTGCTTAAAAAAAATTGCTTGTTGAAGAAAGTCATGGCAATTTACGTATTTGAAATCAACTGGTTTTTTAGTCTTGCAACTAGCAGTTATGAAAGGTTAGCAATATTTAACTGCTATTACCTTCTGTAAAACATTCTCAACTTCTTTGAACAGAGCAATGATAAGAATTTTTGGTTTCAACCTCCAAATTCCAGAAAAGTTCACTTCTTTTCTTTGCTATGTTTGGTGTCTCCTGTATCATATACAACATTGGTTAAAAAAAAGAAAGAAAGAAAGGAAAATTAGATGACAGAATAAGAAAGGACTTTAGAGTTGACTTTGCAACAAACTTAGTAACGTTGGGGATGGGATGTGGCTGTCAGAACTGTCCCTGAACCTGCTGCATGCATGCACAGGCGACAGAGTGAGACTAATACAGGGCTATGACAGCAAGCCCCATTTGCTCCATGACACTGCTAACACACTCATGTCTCGTTGGCTCCAGTACCTAGCATGAACTGTGCCAAATCCCCATTCCTTTGGAAACTTAGCACTTCATGCTAGGTGCAGGAGCACATGAGACAGAAGTGAAAAATACTCAAATCAGTGACTTACCTCTCTCTTTAATATTTCCAGTATCGCCAAAGAGCTGGTAGAGTGATAATACGTTTGTGTTTCCCAGATTAAATGAACTGGCATTTATCCTGAGCTGTTATACACATTTGCACTCTACACCTGACAATCAGGAGACTGTGGCCAGCTACTTAGTCTATAAGTGTCAGTTTCCTCCTCTATATCCTTGGGCTGACGGTAGAGTTGAGATGATATATCCGTGTAAAATCCTCAGCGCCAATCACAGCCCATGGAAAGCACGTAAATAACATGAACTTCCCCTAATCAGCATTTTCAATATCGACAGAATATCCATGTTCCCTAATAGCAACCACGATTCTTAGTTTAAACTTTCTGTATTGCATTAGTTTTGAATTAAATCTGTTTTAACTCAAAGGACAGATCAAAACACATAGAAACAAAAAGGAATAACTCATATTTCTACGGCCATTAGCAAGTCTAATTATTCCCATCTTCCCATGTTTTCCTTACTGAAAACTACACATGGCTAGATTTTTTCCCCTTAATTGCAACCATTGTGAAGAAAATTAATGTGTATTGAAATGTTTTCCCTTAGTGTTTTACCCTGAAAAAGATTTCAATTGCCTGAAGTTCTTTTTTAAAAAAAATTTTTTTATTTGTGCATTGTAAATTGTACATGATAGTGCATTTAAGAATGCATCACTAATGAATCTCACTATCACGTACAATTTACAATGGTCCATTTCCTTCCTGAACCTCTTCTTTCTTTTCCTTTCTCCATTCCCCCTGTCCACTTCTACTAGGCTACCATTCTCTTAGTTTTCATGAAGTCCCTTTTCTTTTCTTTTCTTTTTCTCTCTAGCTTCCATATATAAGAGAAAACAGGTGTTCGTTGGTTTTCTGAGTACCTTACTCAAACTCACCAATCCAGTGAAATGTTGACATGGGTCTAAAAGCCCAGATGTTCTGACTATTCATCCAATCTCCTTCTCATTTTACTACACCAGAAAAACCACAACCAGCAGGTCTCTGTTCTTTTGTGACACACATTTCCATTGAGATGGCCACACATGTGCTGCCATCAGGTAATTTTACCATTCTATTTTCCTTCACTTGAATGTTTTTGAAGCTTGCTTTGAGCTAGGCACACCTGTAATCCCAGTACCTGGGAGGCTGAGACAGGAGAATTGCAGGTTTGAGGCCATCCTCAGCTACTTAGCAAGACCCTATTTCAAAAATAGAAAATAAAATCGGACTAAGGGTGTAGTTTAGAGGTAGAGCACCCGTGTGTTCAATCCCCTGTACCTGAGAGGAAGGAAGGAAGGCAGGAAGTCAGGAAGGAAAATAAAAGAAAAACTTGCTTTGGCAACTGTTTTTGGCACAGCATCTTTCTTTGGCAGAATCAACTGGTGGAATCTGTTGGAGGCATTTATCGTCCTTGATATTTTATATAAGCCTAACCCTAGTGATGAAATCAAGAGCAAGAAAAACAAGGATGCCATTGGGAAATCAAAGAGGAATCCTCTCCCCTTCACTTTAAAGATGAATGCTCTTTCTCCTGTGTTATTTCCATAAAGACATGTTTCTTTTCCCTGGAGAACACAAAGCCCACACACCACTGGGTCAAGTGCTTGTCCTTCACATGCAGTCCTTTCTCTGGCTTTATTGAAACTTTATGAGCCTGGTTGTGGTGATGTATGCCTGTAACCCAAGTACTTGGGAGGCTGAGACAGGAGGGTTGCAGGTTCAAGATCATCCTTAGCAACCTAACAAGGCTCTCAGAGACCTTGTTTTAAAATAAAAAAATAAAAATAAAAAGGATTGTGGTGTAGCGTGGAGGTAGAAAGCCCCTGGATCCAACCCCCAGTATCACTAAAAATTTCCCAAACCTTAACACACACACACACACACACACACACACACACACACACACACACCAGAAAACCTAATAAATAACAACAACAACAACAAACCCTTACGAATTAGAGCATTTAACACCCTCGCTTAAGAGGATCTCAATCCATATTTAGAGTTGTAGCTCTTACCATAAATCCAAAGATAATTTGGCATGGCAAAAGTACCACGAGAAATGTATTCACTGCCCTAGGGTTCTGAACCCTTGAGATGCTCATGACCATCTCCCTCTGTCCTTCCAGCACTGTGATTCCATTCCTGCTTCCTGGTGTACTCACCCGCCCACTACTACCTGCTTTGTTAATCCTCTACTGGAAGTTTAAAAAATTCCATAAGTATCACCACAAAGAAATTCCCACGTGAGCATCCCCTGTACCCAATTCTTTATTAATGTAACTGCATTAAAGTGCTATTGAAGTTCTTTAGACCTTTTTCTGTGTGGGTGCCTGAGTAATTTTTATTCATTCACGGAACACATAAATTAAATATTAGCGTTGCTAAAATTATAGACACAATGACTAATGCCTAGAGGAAGATATGTAAAATAGCAAGCATTCAAAAATTAGACATGACTTCTAAAACTGAAACCAAAATGCTGATAAGTGTTTGGCCTTTTAATTTCTACTTTATGATTCTAAAAGACTGGCGGCTTTAGAATTTATCTTTTGGTTGCAAGGACCATGGGATGGAGAGGAACTGCACTGTTAAATCCATCACACCTTTTAAGCTTATTAATTTTGAAAAAATACATGTGGTATAATTGCATTACAGCAGTGGAACGTAATATGTTAACATGACACTTCATTGAGTAAAATTGTTAATAATGCTAATAAGCAATTATTTTGTGCTTAAACATATGTTAGTTTATGTTCTTTGCCCCTAGATTCATTCAAAAATTTCCCATCTAATGCTAACAAATTCCATTTTAAAATTTAGGAAATTGAGACTTAGTGAGTGACTCAAACATTGCTTTTTGAATTGATATCAAAGAATATGGGAGCTTTCCATTACTAACTAGGTAGTCATATATTTTCTCCTTCCTTCTTTCTTTCCTTCCTTCCTTCCTTCCTTCCTTCCTTCCTTCCTTCCTTCCTTCCTTCCATATAAATAAAGCTATGTAACACAGATGTATTTATTAATAAAAATAACACATCCATGTGCAAATGATCCTCTTTAACAATCCAGCACTATCAACACCTTCACCATCTCTCTCTCAGGCTGCCCTATGACTTTGTGGGAGTTTCTTAGAACCAGTCAATGGAGAATTAAAATCAAAGAGTCTGCAAGGATGCTAGTTCCTGTCTAATACAAATCTTCATTCAACCCCCTTTCCTGGAATGATAATGGTGATGGGAAGTCTTCCCAGAAGGGAGAACTTTGAATGACATGGTTTTTTTTTCTTCTTCTTGTTTTTGTAGATGAGAAGGGCTTTCTGTAAAATGGGTAGGGGTGGAAACTGGAAAGGATGAAACTGAAAAGCAATGTGACAAGGAGCTTCTGTCAGAGTGGATGATGGGCCTTTTGGAATGGACAGAGTGTGAAGACATCATGTCTCCAGTCAATTCACACCAAGAACCAATGAGCTAATAAGTGTGTCCCATTGCCTTATATATCCCTAATTCGTATGTTTTATTACTTTTGTTTTCTGCCCCTCTCTGTCCGGCTCTGTGCTCAGGAGGCTGATGTATAAGGAATTTGTCAATGGTCTCCTATCCAGATTACTTGATAAAATATAGGGAATCCAGTTAAAATTTGAATTTCAGATAAACAGTGTATTTTTAGCATAAATATGTTCCCAAATAGATCATCATGGGATATACTTATATTTAAATTTTATTCATTATTTATCTGAAAGTCAGATTTACTTGTGTGTCCTGTATTTTTAATTTGCTAAATCTGGAAACTCTACTCTCATCCCATCTGGTTTCTGGCTGAATTCCACTGCTGAGGAAACTCCAGTAAAGATTGAAAAAATAGAAGAGAGAGAAAGAGAGAGAGAGAGAGAGAGAGAGAGAGAGAGAGAGAGAGAGAGAGAGAGAGAGAGAGAAAGAGAAAGAGAGAGTTCAAAATACTCATTTTTATGGCTCCCTCTGTTCAAGATTACCTTGGGTTGACTTAGTTCCTTGACTGAAGCTCCCTGCCTCTCACAAAGAGACTTTCTTTACAGAACTCTCTCTTTCCAGGTTTTTGGTACCTGTCTTCCTTGATCCTGTAAACTAAGAAGTAGAAACAGTTAGACTGATGTTACTGACCCGGTGGGACTCTACTCTCCCTTGAGATTCTTTCAAGCCTCATCTATAGCTTTGAAAATGGTCTCTCTGCTAATTAACCCTCCTTAAATTATCCCACTGAAGTAACCTGCCAAGACCAAAGTGAAGGAACTTTCAAGAAATGGGTTCTATTGCCCAGTGAAAGATCAATGACATTCAATTCAATGGTTTCTTATTTAGTCTGATACCTTGCTTTCTCTATGGGTACACTGGAATCTCTAATGTGTTGGGGATAAGAATGCATCTCCAACCTCATCTAACTTATGATCTAAGTCACTGAGTGGAAAGGAAATTATCTCCAGTTTATCACCATTTAAGCTATACATGTTTTCAAATAATTCTCATAACTATCTGATGGAGAAGGTATTCTCCACTCCACAAGTGAGGGAAATAAGACTCAGAGAGGTTCATGGGAAATTTAAAGTATCTTTACCAAAGTCTTACCCCAAGGCATGCCAAATCCTTATTTTAATAAGGCTCGCTTCCCATGACTATTCTAGCCAGCACTTCCAGGGCACACATCACAAGCTAGATATTATTCTCAGCACTTTACATATATTTACTAATTTAATCTGCCTCAAAGCCATGTGAGGTGCCACAAATATCAACATTGTTTTGTAGCTAAGGAAACAGAAGCACAGGAAAACTATAATTTTCCTAGGTGACTTCACAACAGGGAGTGATGGGCCAGGGTTTGCGCCTGTACAAATAGACTCTAAGATCATGTGTCTACCATGCAATCTTTCCATGTCTTGCCTCAAGAGGGGGCTGTCTTTGATTTCTGCACCAACCCAAAGAAACACTGAAAGTGGTCCATGTGTTGCTGAGCTAGGGCTCTGTTCTTCTGTCAAGGGAAATGCTGGGTAATCCTGCACACTGGTTGTTCTTGGATTTTGTCTGCATATGAGATGGGTTTCTCTGATTCCAAAGAGAGCAGCCATAGCCCAGGTAGGGCCTCCTTCCTCTAGCCCATCAGAACCAAACACAGAATAGGTGACTGCCTCTGGCTCTCCCAGGGACACTTCATCTTTTCAGTTTATTTCTTAAAATCTGGCTGCAGCAGGTTTTACGCCATCCTGAGACCTCTAAAAGCCACTGAAATTTGGAAACTAGGTTTTCCTCTGGACTCCAATTACCCCCATGCCTAGCATAAGAGAGAGCATTTTTTTTTCTAGCATGTGCAATGGTCTAATTAAGGAAGACAGTTAGGGGAGACAAAATGAGAAGTAGGTAAGAGAAAGATACAGAGAATTTTTTAAAAAATGAAGAGTGCTGTGGTTGAAGTCCCTTCCCAAACTCATGCTGAAATGTCATTGCGATTGGAACAGTATTAGACAGTCAAGCAGTCTCTACCCTCGTGAATGAATAGTGTCATTATTGTGGAAGTGGGTTAGTCATCACCAGAGTGAGTTTGCTATAACTTCAGCCTCCTCTTGCTGCCCTCAGCTTCTTCTAATGAGTGCTTGCTGGACTTCCTTTATGTGACCATACAGCAAGAAGGCTCTCACCATAGGCAATCCCTCAATCTTAGACTTCCAGTCTTGAGAGCCAGAAGGCTGGATCATTGTTCTATTGTTTATAAATTGCCTATTGTCTATTGTCTACACAGTCTGTGGTGTTCTGTTATAGCTGCAGAAAACAGACTAAGACAAATAGCATTCTTATTTCAGATAGCATAATTGTCTCCCTGAAAAGCATAGGAGAGTATATTTAAAGATGACTGGAACTCCTTAGCTTTCCTTTCTGCCTGCCATAAATGAGAAATATAATGTGAAAAAAAAGCAAGAAAAATATTTTTTAAAAAATCAGGAGGATCATAAGTCTGAGGCCAGCCTTGGCAGCTTAGAGAGACCTTGACTCAAAATAAAAATAAAAAGGACCGGGAGGTGTACTTCAGTGCTAGAGCACTCCTAGGTTCAATCCCAATACCAAAAAATGGGGGAATTGTGACCCTGCAAAGTCACTGGGTTTACTAGAAACCATAGAGGAGTATAACTTAATAGACAGATATTTTTAATCTTAACACAGGGGAAAAATGGGCAGAAGAATTTAATATTGCTGTTCAATGAATCTGATTAGAACTTACAGGGCCCCTAAACTATGCCACGCTTAGCCCCACCCCCTGTCCTAATTCCTGGCTCAAGATCTGAGATGAGCACTTCCTTAGAGTCTGTTGTGAAAAAGCAGCCATCCCTGAAAATGAAAAAAAAAAAAAAAAAAAAAAAAAAAACCAAAAATGGAGCACATCAAATGCAGGGGTGTTCCAAATTAGTCTTGAAACTGGGAGCTGATAATGTAAATTGCCTTGGTTGGACCACCTAAAGGGAGCTTTCTTTGGAAAGTCTATTTTTAGCTCAGAGCCTTAGAGCAACAAAGACCCAGCAAGAAGACTGTTCCAGCTTGACAAATGACGAAATGCACGTGCCCCAGAGGTACTGGACTGGGCTTTCCTTCCCATTCCTCCAGGGCCACATTCTCAAGGATTCAGGTAGAGGCTGAGCCTCCAGGTGGGTTCCAGGAAAAGACCGCACAGCCTCAATGCCTGACACGCTCACTATCCCAGTCTTCCATAACCTCAGCGGCAGACTTCTCCATTTTAAGGGATTGGAAAGGAGTCAGGAACTTCTCAGGTGAAGCATCTTCCTAGCACAGCACACCTACCACTGATATTTGTCTGCATAGTCGATGCCCCTTTTGAGTCTTAGCTGTGTTCCTCACCAGCAAGAAAACGACCATGGCTTTCCTCTTCGAAAATTGTGGGTCCCCAGCTCCCTCCCTCCTCCCATCACTGCCTCTCTTCCTGTTCTTCTTCCCCCTTAAAGGAAAGAAAGAAAGAACTGTGAAGGAAAAAATGTAGGACACCATCTCTTGTCTGGACATTAGCTTAACTCCCAGATGGGTTTTCTTTTTCTTGCCCTACCCATTCTTCCGAAAACTGCCAAAAGGGTATTTCCAGAACAAACTGACTGTGAATCCTTTGCAAGTCTGTGAGCTTCTCAAAGGAAGCAATCATCTCTGTGTCCCTGGCTTTAGACCCAGTCCTGGCACTTAGTAGATGCTGGACAAATGTTTGCTTACTTGGGAGACAAATGAAGACCCGCCATTCATTAGCATGCAAGACGAAGCTTCCTTCTAAGCCTGTGTGGAGGTTGGTATGTGAGTCCTCCCACCCCAACTCTCCTCCTAAATTTCCACAGGCTGCATGACCTCATTAGTGGTCCATAAAACACTACACTTCCATGTATTTTCTTGATGAGTCTTTCTTTACATTACCTAACCAGGCTTAAGACCATTGGAAAGAAGCAGATTGGAAGAACAGCTAAGTTCTCTTTAATAGCTTTCTACTTACCTGTGTGAGATGCTCTAGTAAGCAGCCCATTTGCCACAGCTGTGCCTTAAAGGGTGCTCTTTGAAATTGCCAATATTAGACATTTTAAGATCAATGAAACAGCAATTTCACATTGTTCAATATAATATTAACCAGAGGCTACTGTCCGAGTGATGTGGTGGGGAAGAGGCAAGCCAGCCCTTGCCTTCTTGGACTTTATAAGCCTTGTATATAATATCTGCATTGGGCTTCGTGATGGAGAAATGTATTTCAGGTGCTATCAAAATATATAATGGAAGGAAAGGGAATGGGATTTTGTGGCAGATTCTGCTACATGCTTGTGAAAACCTAAAATCTCTTCTTTCTGGGAGGAGAGCTAGACTACATTTCCCAGTCTCCCTTGCAGTTAGGAGTAGTTATATTATTGGGGTCTAGCCAATAGGATATGAGAACATCTGCTTTGCATCAATTTCAGATTTGGTATACAAAACCTCCCATGGATGCTCCTTCAACCTGGACCAACCAAGTGGGATGGAGTTGATCATGATGATCTTGGAAACCAGGTGTTGAAGAAGTTGGAGAACATATCAGTTGTGTCCTGAAAATATCCTGCTTTAGACTGCTATATGAGAGAGACACAAACTTCTGTGGGGTTTGAGCCATTTCTGTGTTGAAATCTATTTGTTATAGCAGTTAGGTTTGTCCTAATACAGGGAACTGCTTAGTTTATGGAGATGAGAAGAGGGTTGGTAAAAGAAAGGTTTTGGTTAAGACCTGAAACATGCCCTTGATATTACCGGAAGGGCCTGAATGAGAAAGTTTGTAGAGTATAGGACTGTCTGTGAAAATAGGCTGAAGGTCCACTAGGGGAACTGAAGGGAGCCCTGGGAGGTAGGGATATCAGCTGTTTGATATACACTTAGAGGAGCAAACTGAGGCTAGATCCTAAAGAGTCTTTCAACCATAAGAAGGACCTGAGATTTTTTCCTTGAGGGAAATAGGGGAATAGTTGAAGGCATTCTTACAAAAAGGTGACTTGGTTGCATATAGAATGCATACAGTTATATGTAAATATTTTGAGGAAACTTACACATGGCATTTTCCCCTAAATAGCAATGGACCTTTACACTCAGCTTTGCACAGATTTTCCTAGCCCTGAGAATGAGTGTGCTTGTGAAAATTAAACAGTCAAATTCCTTCCTCCTCCTGTATCAACACCTTTTCTCTCCTGCCTTGAAGCTTGGGATTTGTGAGATTTCAGAGCAAATTTGAGATGAAAGAAGGTAAGCCTCAGGAGATAGCATTTCCCAGACACAGAGAGGAGCAAGCTCAGGAAGGTGGAGGTGGAAGTTTACCTTTGTTTTCTCATCATCTACTTTCTTCTAATCCTGATTTTTTGTAAAAAGCATCTTTCCCCCCACAATCAATGCATAGTATAAATAGCCAATATTCATTCATTCATTCATTTTCATTCATTTATATAACAAACTTTAGTGAGTACTGCTATGTGCCAAGAACTGTTTCAGATTCTAGGAATGATGTGACATTCCTATAATGTGGCAGATAAAGTCCTTCCTTCCTTCCTTCCTTCCTTCCTTCCTTCCTTCCTTCCTTCCTTCTTTTCTTTGTGCATGCAAAACAAGCTCTTACTGAGCCACATCTCTAGCCCATTCCATACCTCTTGAATCACATTCTAGTATATGAGATGAGTACTAATGATAGTAATAACAGTAATGATAGGAAATCATACACTATCATGACAGTTAATATAAGTGTAAAAAGCAAAACAAAATAGGAAAGAAACCACAAAGGGACTTCTATTTTGGATACATTTTCCAGAGAAGATATGTCCATGGAACTAACATTTGAGCCAAGACCTGAACAAGATAAGAAAATAAGACATGATGCTATCCAGAGGAAGCGAATTCCAGGAGGAGGGAGAAGCAAAACAAAATGTCCAGTGGCAGACATGTGTCTGGCAAGCATGAAGTACATAGGTATGTTCAGGAAAGGACATAGTCAAATAAAGCCCTGCCCAAACCACTTATATTCCAGAGTGATTGTGCACATACCTAGTACTGTTCCCCCTGAAGAACCAAATCACTAAAGGATAGAGAGATAAACTTCACTAAAGTAATCAGCTAGTCACTAAACAATTAAACAAATATATAACAATAATAAGCCCTGAAAGAGGTACCAGTACCCAGAGTTGTGATAATATATTATGTATAGTATTGTTTCCAGCAAATAAACAAAATAGAAATGCATAGAAATAAGACAGTATGATCTGTACATCATAAAGAAAACCAAGCAATAAAACAGTCTGTCAGAGAGCTCAGGTGTCAGATATTACAAAAAAAGAATTCCTTCAAAGTAGCCATTGCAAATGTGTTAAGAAACTAATGAAAACCATGATTAAAGAACTAAAGAAAGATATGATGTCAATATTTCACCGAATAGAAAATATCAATAAAAATACAGAAATAACGTTAAAAAGGTAAATTATTGAACGGAAAAGTGGAATGAGTGAAATTTAAAAAAGAGAAAATTAACAGTGGACTTAAACTTTCAGAAGAAAAAATTAGTAAACTTGAAGGTAGATCAACATAAATATGCCATCCAAAGAAGAAAGAGTAAAATGAATGAAAGAAAATAAGTCTCAAGGAAATGTGAGACATGAGCAAATGCATAGAAACCAGCAAAAAATAACAAAAGGAATAATGGATAAAAACTCCCCCAAAGTATTGAATAAAATACCCAGGAAACTGAATAAGCTTCAAGTAGATTAACTGTGCAGAGAGATCCATAAATAGACATATCATAATATAAATGCTGCAAGCTGAAGATAAGAAAATCTAGAAAGTAGCAAGAGAAATGACTCATTATTTACGTGGGAACTCCCACCACATTAACATATGACTTCTTAGTAGGAATGATGGAGGTCAGGAGACATTGGAAAATATATTTAAAGTGTTGAATAAAAATATAAATCAGTCAATCAAGAATCCTATATGCAGCAAAGATATGTCTTAAAAATAAAGGTGAGCTTAGCATGGTGTTGTAGACCTTTAATTGCAGTATTTGGGAGGCTGAGACAGGAGTGTCACAGATTCAAGGCCAGCCTCAGCAATTTAGCAAGGTCCTTAGCAACTTAGTGAGAACTTATTTCAAAAAATATAGTGATGGGGGTATAACTCAGAGGTAGAATGTTCCTAGGTTCAAACCCAGTATTAATACTGAAATAAAAAAGGTGAAATAATAACAAACTCTGAGGAAATTCATTTCTAGCAGATCCACGTAACAAGAAATATAAATGGAAACTCTTCTGACTGAATGAAAGTGACCTTAGATAGCAATCCAAATCCACATTAAAAAAAACAAAGACCACCAATAAAGTTAACTGCATAATTATAAAAGATAGCATAAAGGCATGTTTTATCCTTTTTTTTTCTTAGTTGATTTAAAAAGTAATTGTATACCTACATGTCTATAGTGTAATTGTAATGTATTTTTCCAAAAATAGCACAAGTAAGGTGGGTGGAAACAAAGCCATATGTGCCTAAGGAGATGGCTCCAGATGGTAACTCAAATCAATAGGAACAAATGAAGGAAACAAGAAAGAATAAATAAGAACGTGAATGTAACAATAGCTGCAAAATCTCCTGAAATCTTCTTAACCAATACGTTAGGGATATGTGCTACCAAAGTAAATATTTACTAAAGTAAAATTTTATATGTATGGTATTGGTAGAGCAGAGGCAGGCAGTATAGTTGGAAAAAACACAATAAGCATGGAGCCAAAGAACTTGATTTAAATCTATTTACCTCACACGTTAAGTCTGTGCTTTTGGGCAAGTTACTTGTCTCAGTTTTCTTGTCTAAAAAATGACATGAAATACTCTTAGTAATTTTTAAGAGCTAAGTACGGTAATGACAATGAAATGGAAATGTAAGCAGTTAATTATTAATACTTTCATTATTTGATGAATTATTCAATCTGTTTGGCCACCTGGGACAGTTTCACCTTTTATTTAGTGCATATGACCTGGCGTAAATATGTTAATTAATTATGCTCAATACAGATATGGAAAAATCAAGGATGGAAAGATTGCATTATTAAAGAAGTGTCTGGTACATCATGCTCTGTTTCTATTTTGAGGAACTATGAAGGAGGTTTTGCTTAGTTTTCAATATCATCTTCCCTTGGGTACTTTTTTCTCACTTTTTAAAAATGATTGAATACTGTGCGTTGTATAATTGATCATCCTTTTCCTCCAGCACTTAGCAGTTCAATACCAAATTTGCCTGCCACCTATTTCTATCAAGAGCACAGAACCTACGACACCAACCGGAATACAAATTTTCTAGGACTGCCTTTTCCTTCTGCCCTGATTTCTTTGTCTATTTTTTGTCCTATTGTTTATATTTCTGTAACCAAACTCCAGTAAACAAGAGTGCAGTAAGACGAGGTTATACAGTGCACTCATTTGACTTTCTGTTTTGTTCTCTTTGCCCTTTTGGGGCTGCACCAGCTCTCCCATTTAATAAGGGGAAGGGAAAACATAAACCTAATCAAGATTGTTCTTATTACTCTGATCCTGTCTCGATTAAACTTGTCATCAGGAGCACAATAATTCACTTTTCTCAAGGATCCTTCTTTGCCAGCAATGTGGATAGTATTACAGGCAAACACGATGTGGGCCTGAACCCGTACTGTCTTTATTGACTTAGACCAAGGTGGTTGGTCTAAGTCACAACCACAACCATAGTAATGATTCTTAACTAGGTCCTCTGGTTGAGTTAACTGGATCCTGTGGTTCTTTAGTACATTTGCTATTAGTGTTAGTCTGCTCTATCTTAACGAAAGTTCATAGACTTTGTGGCTTAAACAACAGAAATCTGACTGTCTTTAGAGATAAGACCTTGTAATGGTTGGATTTAGAATGCCTCCCTAACCCTCACAGAAATAAGGTATCAATGTTGGAAGTGGGTTGGTTGCTAAGGAGTGTCCCTGGGGGTGTATGGCCTTGGGAATTATATAAGGTCTCTCCCCCCCCCCTGCCCTCCCTCTGGCTTCTGGCTTCTGTGATGTAAGAGCAGAGTCCTTGTTCTCTTCCTCTCTCTGCTTCTTGCCATTATGCTCTGAACTCCACATACCCGACCAGACATGGACTGAATCCTGAAATCTCCCCAAACCATGAGCAAATAAATCTTCCCTCCTTTAAGTGGTGTGGTCAGGTTTTTTTGGATCATGGTTGTAAGACTGTCGACCAAGATAGGTCTCTAAAGAGGTAACTAAAGTAATATGAGATCACATGGGTTGGCTCTAATCCATGTGATTGGTGTCCTTCTAAGAAGAGGTGATCAGGACACAGATAGGCACAGTGGAAGATCATGTGAAAGACAGGAAAGAGCCACCGGCAAGCCAAGGAAGGGGCCCTTGGGAGAAATTAACCCTGCTGACCCCCTGATCTTGAAAAAATTCACTTCTAGTTTCTGGAATCAAAAGAAAATAAATTCCTGTGGCTTAAGCCACTAGTGTTGGGTATATGTATACATTTTGTAGTAGCTCTGGCAAACGAATGCAGGGGTACAGAGAACTGAAGGAGAGAAATATGATAAAACATGCACAGTACAGTGTTAATGGTAGAAATCAGGTGGTGGCTATATAGATGATCACTGTAAAATTCTTACAGCATTTTGGTACCTTTGGAAATTTGCATATGTATTTTTTTTTTGGGGGGGGGAGTCTATTCGATGACTTGTAGTTTGGCTTTACCAGTCTCCTTTAGATTGTTTTCATTTGTTTTTCCCACTGCAAAGAAGTAAAATGGTAGGCATGCTCAGTCCTACTTTCCATGAAATGCCAGAGTTGCTACTTCCACTGTTGGAGTGAATGCATTTATTGTTGTATACCTTAGTACTTTTATGTTAATGTCAAGCAGGAAATTGGGCAACCACTACTTGACAAGGGTAAGGCAACTAAACACTTACACAGCTTGAAGATTAAGTCTTGGTTCATTGCACTAGGCAAGCAAGTCAGAGTGGATACAGTACTGGGGTTAAATACATCCAAATGGGTGGTGAGAGGGATGGGGATAAATATCAGTTTAGGTCTTGGATGTTCTACCTCTGAGCCAGACCCCTAGTCCTATTTTTCATTTTTTTTAAATTTTAAACAGGATCTCACTAAGTTGCCGAGGCTGTCCTTGAACCTGCAATCTTTCTATCTCAGCCTCCCAAGTACTGGGATTTAGGTGTGTGCTGTCACCATGTCTGGCTATGAAAATTATTTTTAAACTCAATTAGCTACCAATGTAATTCTTATAAATGTATAGTCCCAAGGCCAAAATTCATTGCCTTCAAAGAGAATGATTTAGCCCAGACTGTAATTGATTGATTAAATTTTTAGATAAAATGATCTTTTACTATTATGTAATCAATATATATATTCATTATATAAACATTTTTAAAAGTATGTGTGCATAAATTACAGACAATAATATTCATGTATTTAAAGTGCATAGGTATGTGACTTTTTTATTTCTGGACCCAGGGGCCTTCTACCTTGGATCTAAACCTGCAGCCCTTTTACATAATTTTTTTGTTTTGAAACAGGGTTGCTCTAAGTTGCTAAGGATCTCCCTGAATTGCTGAGGCTGGTCTCAAACCTGTGATTCTCCTGTCTCAGTCTCCCAAGTACTATGATTACAATAGTGTGCCATTGTACCCAGCTCTGTGGATGACTTTTGACAGATATTAACTTTATCTAACCAACACCTGAATTAAGATGTAGACCACTTTCAGCTCGCAGAAAGTTCTTTCATGCCCCTTTACAGTCCACAAAACTTGATAAACAAAATTGCATAAACTTGATGCACAAAATTACTTTTTACAGATTTAAAGGGGAGCATTTTGCCATTTTTCGCCATTTTTTTTTTTCTGGTAAGCTAACCCTTCCTCAGTTTCTCTTCCACCAGTGAGGTCAGGGGACCCTTTAAATTTACATTTTTCTCCTCCCACCTAAGCCCTTGCCATCTATCTATCTATCTATCTATCTATCTATCTATCTATCTATCTATCTATCTATCTATCTATCCATCTATCTATCTATCACCTATCTATCTATTATCTATCTATCTATAATCTATCTATCTATCTATCTATCCATCTATCTATCACCTATCTATCTATTATCTATCTATCTATAATCTATCTATCTATCTATCTATCTATCTATCTATCTATCTATCTATCTATCATCTATCTATCTATCCATCCACTCTCCATTGCTGTGTGGTCCCTGTGTGTTTCTCAGGAATAGCTAGCCCTACTTGCCTTTGAAGGCATAATTCCTTTTACCATGACAGCCGACTTCCTTCGCTTCCCTTTCATCTTCTTTAAACTTCCCCTACTCCCTGACTGCTTGATCAGTCTTAAGCCACTGAAGCAAAAATCCACTTAATCCGGCAGAGTCTAGCCTCCAGGCTTGCTAATGAGCTTTCCAGCCCAGGTGACCGCTGCCTTTCCCGTGGTGGAGAGAAGATGTGGAACCGACCCTGATGTGTCGTCCGCCTCCCAGTCACCGCGTGACCTCCTTGCTGCTCCTAGCCACTCTCCCCTCCACCCCTCTTTTTTGTGCCTTCTGTAGCTCCTTGTGCATTTGACACAGCTCCTCATTAAGCTTTGTCACTTCATCAGGTGGAATGGCGTCTGTTAAATCTCTGTGAGCATTCACGCTTTCCTTCCCGGAATTGTTCTGAGTCTCCTGCTCTCCTCATGCTCATCCCATCCTGATCCTGCAAAGGGGCCACGTTTCCCTTTGTGCCAGCTCTCAAGCCCCAATTGCCTTTGGGAGTTAAGTCCAGTAACATAATTTCAAAGAATAATCTTTGAGTTGCCTCCTTCCAGGTTCCCTCGTTATTCTCTCTTCTGTATGCAAACCTGGCCCTGTAATCAATCTAAACCCATGCTATTGAGAGCTGCATGCCTGAGAAATGTCATCGGGGTGGAGGGGAGGGAGGTGGAGCCCGTTTGGGTGTTTTTAGTGCTGGGTACGGATCCCGGCGAACTCTGTTCCCTGAGGTGGCATGGATTAGTCAAGCTGGGCAGCCAGTTTCCTGAGTGTGGGGTGCGCTGGGATGGTGGACGCACTCCCTACTCACAAGTCCCTTTCCGAGCCTCTCCTCCAGGCTGTGCTGGTGCTATTTGGATTTGGAATGCTCCCCACACTCTCCCACTCCAAACCTCAGGGTGTGCCCTGCAGCAAGGTTCAGAAGTGAAATAGTTGAATCATGAGTGCTTCAACCTCATCAGTAGGACTGACCAATCGATGGATTCATCACTTGGGTGGTAACTTTAGGCAGGTGGAGAATGGCTGGAGGAGGCCGGGCATTGGGGGGTGCTATGTCTGTCCCTAGACCCTTCCTCTCTCTGCTTCCTGCTGCTATATAGAAGCTGAGACGGTTTCCTCTGCCATACCCTGCTGCTATGATGTTTCTGTCTTGGAGCTGCCTCATTATGGACTGAACTTTGAAAACCATGAGCCAAAGCCGGGCGTGGTGGCGCATGCCTGTAGTTCTGGTACTTGGGAGGCTGAGACAGGAGGATCGCAGGTTCAAGACCAGCGTCAGCAACTTAGGGAGGCCCTCAGCAACTTAGTGAGACCTCTCCCTTCCTCTTCCCCTTCCTTTCCTTCCTTCCCTTCCTTCCTTCCTTCCTTCCTTCCTTCCTTCCTTCCTTCCTTCCTTCCTTCCTTCCTTCCTTCCTTCTTTCCTTCCTTCCTTTTCTTTTTTTTTTGTGTGATACTGGGGATTGAACTGAGGGGCATCCTACCTCTGAGCTATACCCCTAGCCCTATTTTGTTCTTTTCTTTTTATTTTGAAACAGGGTCTCACTAAGTTGCAGAGGGCTTCACTAAGTTGCTGAGGCTGGCTGCGAACCTGCGGTCCTCCTGTCTCAGCCTCCCAAGTACTGAGATTATAGACCGGCACCACCACGCCCAGCTAGTAGCAGGCATTTCTCACAGAAGTCGGAGGATGGATGCACCTTCCTGATAAAAGAGGACTTGGGTGGGTACCACAGCATCCACCTTGAACAGGTGTCTGACAACTGCAAATAATAAAGCTGGTGAATGCAGGAGCACGCTGAAGCTGGGGGGCCGGGCGTAGCCTGCTCGCTCGCGTGTGTTGGTTGCATTTACAGCCTGGGGAAGGCCAGGCAGCAACAGGGTGTTCATGCCATATTTGATTCCTTTAGGCAGTGTTACAGTTTGGATATAGCACATCCCCTGGAAACGCTGACGCATTAGAAATGCAAACATGTTCAGAAGTGAAATCATTGAATTGTGGAGGTTCTAGCCTCAGCAGTGGATAAATCCATAGATGGAGTAACAATTTGATTGGATGTGTGTGGGGTGATGTAGGCAGCTGGGCATGGCCGCAGGAGGTGCGTCACTGGGGATGTGGTCTTGGGGTCTACATATGTCCACGGCCCCCCTCAGCTCCCTCTCTCTCTGCTTCTGGCCTCCAAGATATGAGCAGTGTCGCTCCACACACCCTTCTGCCGCCACTATTTATGCTTGGAAGCTGGTTCTATAGACTGGATCCTTTGGAACTGTGAGCCCCCCTCCCCTCCAAAACCTTCCTCCCAGTTTTGTGTGTCTGGTGCTTAGATAACAGTGGTGAGAGGTGCTGACTAAAACAAGCAGTTAGAAGACAGACTCCAGGTGTGCTCCACCATCTCCCTGTTCCTCACACCTGGGGAAACTGAGCTGGGTTGTAGGAGGCTTGTTGGCTGGAAGTGCTTTATTTAAGCCCATTTTCAATGAGACACATGTGCAGCTAGATAATTGTTTACAAGAAGGAAAGACTGAACCAAATGATCTGCCTAGCACGGACTGTACTGTTTTCCACCAGGGAGAGCTGAGATTCTGCTGCAGGAAGCAGGCTGGGGGTTTGTTACCTCTTTACTTTTCAATTGTTTTGTGGTCAAGACCCTAATACAAACTGCTGGGTTCCATTTGCAATGTGTTTCTTGTGCACCCTGGTCCTTGTTGGGATGCAGGGGTGGGGAGGGGACTGACATTTCACAGAAGGCAGCTTTGTGGTAGGAACTGGGCTAAACTCACACCAGTCTAATTCTATGAAGAAGAGACTAGAATAAGAATGTTCACATGGCTTACCCAAAGACACACAGCTGATAAAACTAGAGGCAGATTTACTGTCAGGCCCAAAGCCCCGAGATTTGTACTAAGCCATATTGCCTTCTAGTAGAAGAAAAATTAAAAGGCTAACTAAGTTTGCTCTAAAAAACAAGTCTGTCTCCAGATGTCTGCTTAGTGGAGTAACTGTATTTTCTCAGACAAACACATTGTCTTAAAATATGAGTGTACAGAAGGGATCCACAAAATCCCCTCTCTCTCTCTCTCTCTCTCTCTCTCTCTCTCTCTCTCTCTCTCTCTCTCTCTTTTGTAAAGGGTCAAATAGTAAATATTTCAGGGTCTGTAAGCCATAAGGTTTCTATCTCAACTTCTTGGACTCTGCTGTTTTATCACAAAAGCAGCCACAGACAGTATATAAACGAATAGGTGTGGCTGCTATGTAATGAAACTCTAAGACATTGAAATTAGAATTCTGTAGTTAAGGGGGTGGCACGTGCCTGCAGCTCTAGTACTTTAGAGGCTGAGACAGGAGGATCAGACTGGCTTGAGGCCAGTCCCAGCAACTTAGTAAGGCTCTCTGCAACTTAGTGAGACCCTGTTTCAAAATAAAAAATAAAAAGTGTTGAGGGTGTATCTCAGAGGTAGAATGTCCCTTGGTTTAATTCCTAGCACCAAACCAAAACAAGCAAGCAAACAAACAATCGCAACAACAAAACAACTATCTCTCTCTCTTTTTTTTAATCACTTAGGCTATATAGAAACAGGAAAAGAATAGGATTTGGCCCTTGGGCCATAGTTTCTGATGTCCGAGCACACACACACACACACACACACACACACACACACACACACACACGAGGAATCTTGATTGTAAATTCCTTGAATCTAGAGAGAGATTTCATCATGCTGAAATTTCAACCTTAATGTGTCATACAGTCATGAAATATCAGGGTTTTAGAATATATAGAGAAGCTATAAAGCATGGTAGGAACAAGAGGGAAAAAGCAGATAATGGGAAGACAAGTTAAGAGCAACAACAACAATAATAAAAAGGGCATATCGAACTGCTGTAACACAATTTGCTGTGCACAAGCAAGTGTGTATATCAATTTTTGGAACAATTGTAGGCTTGTGCATTTGCTTCCTTTAAATCCCAATCTCAAATGGTACTCGTGGGATTTATAGAATTAGTTTCTTAGGGCAATAACTTAAAATATCAAGATTGAATAGAAATTTGTGTCAAGTGAGTATAAAGAAGAAAAAACCTCTAATGGGCTTCAATTATTGGCTATTTGGACAGTTTTTTCTCTCCCTTTTTTTATTGTAGTGAGCTAGATGGTAGAGAAAAAAAATAAGAGTAGGTCATGTCTTAAAAGAAAATTTTATGAATGACGGAGTGAAAAGTGGCTCATTGTTAGAAAACTGTTGCTCCTATCTCATGTTCAAAGAACTGAATTAAGCTGGGCATAGTGGCACATGCTTATAATCCCAATACTTGGGAAGCTGAGACGGGAGGATCATGGGTTCAAGGATAGCCTTTGCAAGTAGTGAGACTCTAAGAGCATTAACCTAGTGAGACTCTGTTTCAAAATAAAAATAAAATAGGGCTGGAGGTTTAGCTCAGAGGTAGAATGCCCTTAAGTTCAATCCCCAGTATCACACACGAACACACACACACACACACACACACACACACACACACACACACAAAGGAACTGAATTAATGATAATAATACTAAACATTTATGTGTTATTTCATTATATACAAAAAGTTCCCTATTTACCAACTTACTTAATTCACACAAAGATTTGCTAAGGTAGTTAATTACAGTGAAATTCAAGGCTTATGAGGTTTGAATGACTGGTCACTGGCATATTTAGAAACTTGTATTTAGGATCAGATCTCAGAATTATCTGATTCTTAGTCTACAAAATGTTTCCCCTACATGTTTGGATGTTGCTAGGTCCTACATGAAAAAGAAATTTCTGTAAATTATGAATTATTTGAAAAATACAGGGATAAACTTATATCTTTGCTGGAGAACTCCCTAGAAAGTCTTATAAGCTCATATGAAATGTAAATTATAAAAGAAGAATATAGGGTGTAATGATTCTCAATTTTTTTAGCCTACGATCCCCCCCTCATTTTTTTTAAACCTTATAGCATATTTTCTAGATTAGAGTCTCATAGGTGGGCTTTAGGACACATTGACTTACACAGGAACTCGTAACACTCTCTAGTCAATGCAGGGAAGCACCAAGGACCTGGGTTGCCTTGGAAGGATATTCCACAATGCTAGCATCTCTTTTTGAGAAAGAGACTTAAAAGCTCATCTGAGGACAACGTGATTTAAAGCAAAATTACAAGCATTATGAATTACATTATGCTGTGAGACTATAATGTACCAATAAAGGCATAAAAGAGCAAAATTATATTACACAAAATAATAGTTTAATTACATCTAGAGTAGTATTTTTGATGATCTCTTAGGAAGAGCTGGCTGGTACTAAAATTCTAGTGATTGGCATTTCCTCAACCTTCATTTATTCTCAGCTACTGTGACCATGCACCCCGCTTGGCTCCAGTCTGCATAAAGTACTCTTCAACATCATCTCAAAGTTCTGGCTAGATTCAAAGTCCCAGCAGAATCTAACTTATGGAACAAGTCAGAATTCAGAGCACCTCCTGAAATCATCTGATTTGAGATTTGCAGTTCTGTGTCTCTGCCTAGAATTGTGTCCCATTTTTTGTTCAATGGATCAAGAAGACATTTATGTTAAAATAATGATTGAGACATTACTATTGCCAGACACTGTACTAGATACTGGGTGTATATGCATGAGCAGGACAAAGTTCCTGCTGCATTGTATGTCCTTGCCACTTCAGACATGACTATCCCGTTAATACCTGTGCTTTGCAGGAAGGCAGCTGCCCCACTCCCGTCCCTCACTGTTCACCACTTTCTTCTGTGGTTTTCTCTTTGTTCGACCTCATCACTCACTGTGCCACTGAGCTTTCCAGATGGTAAATGAGTTTCTTCTCTTGTGCCTACTCCAGGCCATCGGTGGTGGCTTCTGAGAGCATGAGCTGGCAGGTCTCAGTAGCAAAAAGTGCTAGAATCCACCATGGGTAGTGATGGGTTAGGGGACTGGCAGTATTCAGGTCATCTATTCTCTCTGTCTGGAAACACCAAATGCATTAGAGTTCTATAGAGAACCACAATGAATAGGATATGTTGGTGGGAGGCCGGCAGGGACACTGGTATAAATCCTAGAGTCCAAAGTTCTGAGAACCAGGACTTCTGATGCCCAAGGGGAGGAAAAAATGGATGTCTCAGCTCACGAAAAGAGAACAAGTTCATACTTCCTGTGCTGTTTTTTTTTTTTTTCTGCTCAGATCCTTAATAGCTTGGTTGAAGCCTGCCCATATTGGTGAGGGTGATCTTCTTTATTCAGTCTATGTTTTACCAAATATCTGGGCATCCCTTAGCCCAGTCAAATGGACACATACAATTAACCATCATACCAACCTTTTGTTAATGAAGTTATTTAAGCTTTCCACTAATGCTAATTATGACTATTATATTTTGGCTAAGGAAAGAAACTTTTAATTCTTTATTTAGGGAGACAGGACTCTAAAAATTCTCTAGTTGACTTAACACATAGGCATCCCTGCTCTTCTAGCGAGATGACATTGTGGCGGGAAGAACCATGGAGGTTAGCAGTTTACTTGCAGTCAACTTGTTCATCACGGAAATAACAACAGCTCGTTATTGCCCAAAGGTGAGTCACATCTGCATTGAAGCTATTGCTGTTTAGAACTAACGAGAAGGCAAGCTGGGCAGCACACTCCTGAAATCCCAGTATTTGGAAGGCTGAGACAGAAAGATTACATGTTCGAAGACACCCTCAGCAATGTAGTGAGACTCTCAGCAACCTAGTGAGACGTTGCAGTAAAAAAAAAAAAAAAAAAGAATAAGAAAGTATAAACAGTAAGGGACAGTAGTCAGTAATAGTTAAGATTGTTGGACAGAGTAATGAAAACTCTTTAAGTCCCTGCATTCTCATCTGTGAAAAACAATGATAAGGACAGCTTTTCCACTGGGTAGTTGGGAGGTTTAAATAAGTTGATACACTTGAACTAGTGTCAGGTACATGTAATTGCTGAATTGCATGGAATTATCTTGTAGCTAGATACATCAGGCACATGCGGTGGCACATCCAATCTCTTTGCAAAGAGGAAGAAACCGTTCAGAGGAGTGAAATGATTTCCTACAGGTCATGCAACCAACAAAAGAGAGAGCTGAGACACACACTGAGGTCTTCCAAATGCAAGGGCATGGTTTTATTTATCAGAAAAGAAAAAGATGAAACTAAAGATCTGTCTGGATATTAAAGTCTGAGTGAGACTTAGTAGATCCTGATCTTTATCTAGATTTTTAAGAGATAAAAGAAACCTCCAAACACCTGGCAAGTGCTGGATGGCTGCATGGCGTCTTGCTCAGCTTCTGTCTCGAGGATGCATTGACCCCTCTGATGAGATCGATCGACAGCTCCCCGCATCGCTAAACCACTCATCTCAATTTAACCACACGATTTGCAAGAGCTGGAGCGGTGCCATTTTGCCAGAAAATGATTAAGACAAACTCTAAAAATATTGTGAACTTTATCAAGAAAATCAATCCCTCTAACAAGGAAGTGAATCACTATTGATTTTTTTCTTCTCCCTCCTCTAATTGGACTCCGAGCTAGCTTTTGCTAAGTGATGGCAGTTTGCTTTCAGCAAATGCGCTTTCACTCTGCAGTGGAGCATCGTGTGCTCTTGAAAGCCAGAGCCACTCTTCGCTCTCTCTCATTTGTCCTAGTTCCCGGACTTTAGCATGGGAGCTTTTCACCATTTCCTATCCCCGGGGTCCTACTGTTCATTTGGCTTCTTATTGTTCTGAGTGGACAATCTCTGTTTCTTCAGTGTGTACCTACACAGGGGTGGAGAGGAGCTGGATGCACAGAGCTCATGAGGCAGAGTGAGGTAATGACTAAGATGTCCCTAAAGTACTTAGTGAAATGACGAACTGTAAACTTGCATTCCATGATGGCTACATGGATATGCTGCATAATTTATAAGCTTGACAGAAGACAGCAACCTTCCTGGTAGAAAGTAGGCTCCTGAGGGTTTGAAAGCCAGGGGTCGGGGCTGTGTGCTGGCTGAGGCTTCTGGAGAAGGCTGGCTTCTCAGACCAGGTGGGGCCCATCTGATAGATGCTGGAAGAACTAAGAACATCATTGGTCGAGTAGAGCTGGGAGAGGGGTAGAGGCAAGAGAAGAGCCTTTAGATCTCTTTTCTCTATCACTCACTTCTCAGCTGGAAGCCTTTTGTTTGCTCACCTATAACTGATGGCCCTCTCTTCTTTTTCTTTTTTTTTGTAGTACAGGGATTGAACCCATGGACACTCTACCTCCTATCTATACCCCCAGCCCTTTTTATTTTTTTGTGTTTTGAAACAGGGTCTCACTAGGCTGGCTGAGAGTCTCACTATATTGCTGAGGCTGTCCTCGAAACTGTGATCCTCCTGTCTCAGCCTCCCAAGTCCTGGAATTAAAGGGGTATGGCACCACATCTAGCTTTTCTTGCCCATCTCCCTGCATTTTTAAAAAATTCAGTCTTGGCACTGATTAAACGTATTTAATTACTGAGATGTGTGCTGATGCTGTGGCTTGAATGTCTCCACCAAAACTCATGTTGCAATGTAATCCCCACTGTGAGGTAGTGAGAGGTGGGCTCTCTAGAAAGCCTACATGGATTAGATGGAAAATTGATTTATTGATCTAAAATTAGATTGCTACTTAAATTGGATCTCAGTCTGCTTTTGGTGTTCCCTGAGTATCTTTATTTTGCTCATTACCCAAGTTTAAGAAGCACTAAGAATACGAAGCCATGCACAAATAGATGGGAGGTATGAGACTGGTATTAAGAGAATTGGAGAATAAATCTAGCTCTATTGTTTATGAAAAATACACAAGAGTAGAGAATGGTAATTGAAGGATGGAAATAAAAAGCAAGGAGAAGAAAGAGGAGGAGGCAGAGGAAAAGAAGGAAGAGGAGAGAAAGAGAGAGGAAAGAGGGAAAGAAGAAATAGAAGGATTTGCTGCTGCCAAGCTGAAGGAAGACCCAATCTTTTGGATGAAAAGGGCCTTCCAAATGCCCAACAGCAAATGTGCCAAAGCCATGTTTCGAGTCTAATGCCCTCTCCAGAAAATAACAAGAAAATTACCAAAGGACCTCATATAGAACAAAAAGCAAATCTAAAACCAATAGAAAGAAAAATTAACCAATATAAAAGCACCACATCAATGCAGCAAAACATAAAAACAAACAGAGCAAAACCACCCAAAACAGCACAAAATGGTACAATAAAGCCAAAATATGTTGTTTTGGAAAGGCTTGAAACATAAAGCTTTGGCTATCCGATTAAGAAACTTAAAAAAATCAACTACAGAAGGAAAAACAAGAAAAAGAACAGCAACGAAATGGAACTAAAATAGAGATAAAACTAAACTGAGAATAAGAAAAATATAATATGGCCGACATTTAAATAACAAAAGGGGTATGACAATAGATATGGAGGAAAGTTTTGAAAACAACATAAGATTAAACTGTTTAATTGTATACTAATACATTTGAAAAAATCTAGATCTCATACAATACTTGAAATGTGGTGAGTCCGAATTGAGTTGTATTGTGTATATAATAGTCACTAGATTTAGTTTAAAAAGTGTAACATATATCACTAGTAATTTTAATGTTAATTTTATGTGTAGGTGAAAATATTTTAGATAAAGTTAAATAAATTATATCATAAAACATTTAAATCAATTTGCTTCTTAAATATGGCTAATAGAAAATTTAAAATTATGTGACTTGCTTTTGTTGTAAATAACATATTTCTTTTGGATAGTGCTAGAGAAATATTTATTAGGCTTCTAGCAGAAAGGATGTTCATGAGCACCCCTTCTATTCAATGTAGTATTTGAAATTCTAGCCAGAACAATTGGGCAAGAATAGGAAACTAAAAGGATACAAATAGGGAAAGAAGAACTGAAATTATCTCTATTTGCAGATGACATGATCTTATAGTTGGAAGATAAAAAAAAAAAAAAAGCTAGAAGCCTTTTAGAGCTAATAAACAAATTCAACAAAGTTCCACATATAAAACTAATTTACAAAAATTAATGGTTTTTCTATACATCAACTGTGAATCCACTAAAAAAGAAATTTGGAAAATAATTACCTTCACAATAGCCTAAAATAGTACTTAAGAGTAAATCTAAATAAGAGCTAAAATACCTCTACAATGAAAATTATAGAACACTAAAGAAAGAAATTGAAGATTTTAGAAAATGGAAATACCTCCCATGTATTTGGATAGTCAGAACAAATATTTTCAAAATGGCCATGCTACTAAAAGCAAGATACAGATTCAATGTAATCCCTATCAAAATACCAAGGTCATTCTTTGCAAAGTTAGAAAAAAGAGTCCCAAAATTCATAAGGAAGAACAAAAGACTCAGAATAGCCAAAGCAATTCTGACCAATAAGAACCATGCTGGAGCCATTATAATACCTGATTTCAAATAATACTACAGAGCTATAGTCACAAAAATATCATGGCATTGGCACAAAAATAGACACATAGAACAAGAGAATAGAATAGAAGATGCAGAAAAAAAAAATCCTCACTCGTATAACCAGTTGATTTTGACAAAGGAGCTAAAAACATACACTGAAGAAAAAACAAAAAAACAGCCTTTTAAACAAATGGTGCTGGGCAAATTGGATATCCACATGTAGAAGAGTGAAATTAGACCCCAGTCTCTCAGCTTGAACAGGAGTCAGCTCAAAATGATTCAAAGACCTACAAACTAGATGAAAAACTTTGCAATTACCAGAGGAAAACAGGACCAGATAGCCAACATATAGGTGCTGGTAGAAATTTCCTCAATAAGTCCCCTAAAGCTCAGTAAATAAAACCAGGAATCAATAAATGGGGGTGGCATCACATTAAAAACTTCTGTGCCACAAAGAAAACAATCAAGAGCCTGAAAAGAGAGACTACAGAATGGGAAAAAATATTTACCAGGTGATAGAGGACTAATACCTAGAATATATAAACATTAAAAAATTAACACTAAAAAAATTAAAATTGGGCAACTAAAACTAATAGACACACCTCAGAAAAACAAAGACAAGTAGCCAATAGGTATATGAAAAAATATTCAACATCATAAGCAATCAGGGAAGTGTAAATTGAAACTACACTGATATTCATCTAACTCCAGTTAGAATGGCAATCATCAAGAATATAAATAATAAATACTGATGAGGATGTGGGGAAGCAGGAACTCTTACATACTGTTGATGGGACCACAAATTAGTACACCACTGTGCACATAAGTTCTCAACACTAGGAATGGGACCACCATATGCTCCAGCTATCTTATGCCTTGGGATCTTTCCAAAAGAAAGAATACTAAGGTGATATGTGCATACCCATGCTTATAGCAACACTGTTCTTTTAAGAGCCAAATTATGGAACCAACTCAGATGTCTCTCAACAGATGAATGGAAAACAAAAACATGGTGTATACACACCATGGCATTTTACTCAGCCATAAAGAAGAACAAAAGTGTGACATTTGCAAGAAAATGGATGGATCTAGAGAATCTTATGCTGCATGAGCTCAGCCAGTCTCAGAAGGTCAAAGGTTATGTTTCTTCTCATATGTGGAAATTAGAAAATAGAAAACAAAGAGGACTTTAAATGAGGAGAGAGACCAGTAGAATAGTGGAAGGGTATTGGGGAAGGGAGGTGGGAAGGAGAAAGAGGAGAGCTGATGAAAGAAACAGTTCAGATAATGCTGTGTCTTGTATGAAGGCATCACAACCAATCTCCTGATATCACAGAGTCGAATGAAGAAAATAAATGACATCATATACTTGGAGTAGCTGATGGAGGAATTTTAATGAAGAAAGTCCACAGAGGCATTTCCTTTTGCAAAAGTAATATCTCTTTGCAGATCCTGGTTATGAAGCACACAGTTATCTTTATTGAAACATCTCAGGTCCTGTGTAGGTTTGGCATCTGCTTATCAATACCTAGGCACATCTTTAGAAGGCCTTAGATATGGAAATATGCTCTTTAATCTAAATGCCATACAAGAAAAAAGGTACAAATTCCAATATCATGAGAATATCTTCTTTTTCTTTTTCAATTCTCAGTTCCCGCACTAAGCTGTCCCTCAATTTGTATTGATTTTTCAATTCAAATCCTCCTCTCTGTCACTGTCCTGCTTCACACACTGCTATTATCCACTGGCAGGACTTTTCACTGGTCATTGTTTTGTCTTTGTTCTTTTTTTTTTTTTTTTGCGGTACTGGGGATTGAACTCAGGGGCATTCTACCTCCGAGCTACACCCCCAGCCCTATTTTTTATTCTTTATTTTGAAACCGAGTCTCACTAAGTTGCGGAGGGCCTCACTAGGTAGCTGAGACTGGCTGCGAACCCGGATCCTCTGGTCTCAGCCTCCCGAATGCTGGGATTACAAGCGTGCGCCACCACGCCCGGCTTTGTCTTTGTTCTTAATGTGCCTCTTCATGAACAGTACGCAAATGCATACTTGAGCACACCACTTGTTTTTAACCTTTGCTGGAATCCTGGTTAGAAAGTGTTGGTGCAAAATTAGTACTTTCTATTTTTTTTCCATTTTAAGAGTCTTAAAAACTAGGACATTGAGAACTGGAAAAACAGTCTCATCCTTGATTGAAACAGCTACATTTGAAAACTCACAAGTAAGCAAAGCAATTACAACAGGACGGTGGAGTGGGAAGACTGAATGCACTTAGAAAAACCAAAGGAGAGCAGCACTCTCCTATGCACGTGTCATGACCCCAAGGGCAAAACTAACAGCTCCTGGTCTGCAACTGCATTCGTTGGTACATGACCCAGCAGGGGGTGCTTCCTGGCTCTCTAACTGCACAGAGTCTAAAACAATTGATCATTTATGTAGAAAATAGCCTAGTATGAAGCAATTTTAAAAAGAAAAAAAAGAAACCCTCACAATGTGAGCAGGTCACCGGTATCAATCGTGGTTGTCTGGGAAGAAATTAAGATTAAAAATGTACAATCATAGCATGAAACCATGGTTCACAAGAATTTCTGAAAGCCGCTACATGACCTTTTCAATGAACGTCTTGCTTTTAGCTGTTGCGGGGAGGATTTAACTCATTCCAAGGGGAGCAATAAGTAAAAAGACCCCAAACAAGAGTCTTTCACAAAAATTCACCAAAGAAATACAAGAACGACAACAACAAAAGCAACAGATGATTGAAAGATTTGGAAAATTTATAAATAAAAAAACACATTACCATAGAGGAGATGAAACTTAGAAAATTTAGAAACATTAGCAAAGGAAACTATCAAGAACCTCAACAGAGAGCCCATAGAGTGGGAGAAAATTTTTGCCAGCTACTTTTCTGATAGAGGACCAATATCTAGGATATACAGAGAACTCAAGAAAATCACAGCTAAGAAAACAAATAACACAATCAAAAAATGGGCAAAGGATCTAAATAGACACTTCACAAAAGAAGAAATACAAATGGCCAATAAATGTATGGGGAAATGTTCAACATCATTAGCAGAGAGATGCAAATTAAAACTACCTTGAGATTTCACCTAACCCCAATCAGAATGGCAATCATCAAAAAGGCAAACAACAACAAATGCTAGTGAGGGTGTGGGGAAGTGGGAACCCTAATACATTGTTGGTGGGATTGCAAATTACTGCAACCACTTTGGAAAACAGTATGGAGGATCCTTGATGAATGGAAATGAACCTACCATATGATCAAGGAATATCACTTCTTAGTACAATGCAGCAATAAAAAAAATTTAAAATAAAAATAAAAATGAAAAACATTAATCGATTGCCTTTCTAAAACAACAGCAAAGAGATTCAGAGACATTTGCATTTCACGTTCATTGCAGCACTAGTCACAATAGTTAAAAATGGAATCAATTAAAGTGTTCTTCAGTTGATGACGAGATAAAAGAAATGAGGTATATAGGCACTGTGGAGTATTACTCAGCCATAAAAAGAATGAAATCCTGCAGTTGGCAATAGCATGGGTAGAACTAGAGATCATTATGTTAAGTGAAATAAGCCAGGCACAGAAAGACAAGTACCACATGATCTCACTCAAATGTGGAATCTAAAAACTTTGATTTCATAGAAGTTGAAAATACAGTGGTGGTTAGCAGAAGCCAGAGAGAGAGAGAGAGAGAGAGAGAGAGAGAGAGAGAGAGAGAGAGAGAGAGAGAGAGAGAAATGAGAAGGGAGGGAAGAGACGGGTTGACCTATGGGTAATGAGACATGTTATATAGAAGCAAGAAGTTCTCATTTCTCATGTTCTATTCCATAGTTGGGTGATTACAGGTCACAATAATGACCTGTACATTTCAAAAAGCTAGAAGTATATTGAAAGTTTTCCTTATAAGGAAATAAGTGTTTAAAGATATGTGTGTGTGTGTGTGTACCTGATTTAACTATTATACAACATACACATGTCAAAACATCACATTACCCTATTATATTATGGATAATTCTTATGTTTTTATGTATCTTCTTAAAAATAAGTTTAATTTAAATTAAAAAATAAATAAAAAAGACAGAGGACAAAAATATGAGAAAGAGAGCAAGACAAGAAAAAGAAAGTAAGATGTAAGTTAAATACATGTGAAAAATAAGTAAGAAAAAGCTAGGCAGTTTAATTGGAAAATGGGCAAATGATCTAAAAAGGCACTTTAAAAAAAGGATATCCAATGTCTGTTACTCTTATAAAAAAGAAGTAATCCAGGAAGAAAAAAATAAAACCTTAAAATAACTCGATTGCTGAAAACAAAGTGAAACAAAACTTCATAACGCCGAGTATTGTTGAGAATATATAGAGCAAGATGGACTTTTATACAGTACCCAGGGGAGTGTAACTGGCAGATTTTTCTCAGAAACAAGGTGAAGGAAGGCACTGTATGACACAGTTGAACCTGTGGATCATCTAATAATCAACAGTACTGCTTACTAATATCTCTGATTTTACTCCTTTGGACACTTGGTAGAATTCTCATTTCCATCCCTTTTAAATCAAGTCTGGCCCCATCATTTGCTTTGGCCAATGGAAAGTGAGCAAGAAAAAGCAAAGTCTGTTGCTTGTTTCGGCATCGATGCCTCTGAAGTCCAAGGCACAATGTGTCCATCTAGTTCTTCTGTCCCAGACCACAGTTGTTTGAGGATAACAGGGACTCTATGATCCTTGGTTGCAGAGGAAGCTCCCCAAACTATCCCAAAGTTCAGAGGGCTGCAGAATGCAGGAGAAATAAATCTTTGTTGTTTAAAGCATGGAGATTTGGGAGTTGCTGTAATAGTTAAACCCAGTGCTGTGGCTTGGATGTGGTTTGAGTGTGAGCTCAAGGGTTCATGTGTTCAAAGCTTGGTCCTTGGTGCAGTGATGTTGGGAGGTGGTGAGACCTTTAGGAGGTGCAGCTTTGTGGGAGGTGGTTAGGTTGTTGGAGGCGCTCCTTTTGTGAGGGATTGATGCAGGTCTCATGTGACTCCAGCTATTTCCCATGGAAAGGGGATGTTATGAAAGAATAAGACTGCCACCTCCGCACTCCCTGGCTTCCTGTCTCACTTTGGGATCTCTTCCTCTTGCATGGTCTGCCACCATGGTGCCATCTGTTGTTGAGGTTCTCATTAGGTGCCCAAAGAATCAGGTCACCTGATGAGTTAAATAACCTCTTTTCTTTATATAGTACCTAGCCTCAGCTATTTTTCTATAGCAGAGGAAAACTAACTCCTTGCTCATCCATGCCTGATTGATTCACAGTCTTTATTCTCCTCCTTATTATATGTCGTGGAATAGTGAATTAACTTTTTCATCCCATGCATTTTTTGGAAGTCTCGCAAAGCCTATAGATGCCATCTCACAAAAATTTAAATAGCTTTTAAGTCCATAAAGTGTATAATATTTATAAAAGGAAAGAGTTGTATTAGAATACAGCTATCAGGTATTAAAACAGCTGTTTTTATTTGTGGCATAGTAAAAATTGTCCATCTTTATTAACACATTAAATAACAACAACTGATGGTGGGCCTAACGACTACCATCATTTCAAAAGTGTCATTTCCACAAATGATATTTCTGGATATGTGCAATTGTAATGTGATATGAAATGCTGGTTATTTCAGTGAAATAATACTAAGCTACCTGAGCAAAAGGTACAGGTGCAGATGCTGTGTTCTTCTTTTGTCCAATTTTGTAATGGAGGAAAATGTCCCATTTCAGATAGGGTTAGTGAAAATAAAGATATATATTTTTTCTCATTGAAAGTCACGAACTCTGAATTCTATCTGTAAATTTAGAGCTCGAGTATCTCTGTCTAGAGGAAGATGTAAACGTATGCACTGGGCTACACTTCACAAGATTGTTTGTAAGAATCAAAATTTGGAAAGATTCCCAATCACATTAAAAGATAAAATAAATAAGCAAAGTACATTCATATAATTAATTACTATTTGGCAGTAAAATTAACAGTTTTCCGTTGTACCCAGATACATGAAATTATCTAAGTATACAGATTATGTGACCCATCTACACAAAATTCCAAAAATAGTAAAGCTAAATTATAGTGTTTAGGTTGCCTACATAGGGGCTGATATTATAAAAGAAAAGCAAATAATGATCACCACCACTAAGGGGGAGGGATGTTGTTAAAGTTGGAAGGATTGTGTGGGGGTTCTGGGTCACAGCAAAGTTTCTCTCTTGACTTGAATGATGGCACAATAAGTTTCAACTATACGACAGTTCACAAAGTTGTACGCTTATAATTCATGCCTCTTTCACCTTTATGTACATTATATCCTGTAATTAAATGTTTTTAAATAGAAAATCTTGCATTACAAAATAAAAGCATGGCAAAGCTAATATGTGAATGCAAGAGTTGATTCTTTGAAAAAATAATAAAATTGGAAACCATTAGCTAATTGACTTTAAAATGAAGAAATGGGAGAAAATGAACAAGTATCCTAATTTTAAGAATAATAATGGGGACATCAACATAAATGCAGGAGAAATAATTTAAAAGAATCATTGGAGATGGCTTTTGCCATATTTAGATGATACATTTGAGACCCTGGATAAAAGAGATTAAAGAGATGATCATTTAGGGAAATATAAATTCTTGACAATAAATCCACTAGAGATAGAAAATTTGGACAAGTTCATTATAATAGAAAAACAGAGAAAATGTCAAAGATTGCTTCCCTATAAAGGTATAGGTGGTTTCATAGGATAATTATTCTATGCTCTTTTTTTGTTGGTAGTGGTGCTAGGGATTGAACCCAGGGACATTCTACCTCCAAGCTACATCTCCAGCCATTTTTTTTATTTTTAAAAAGGATCTTGCTAAGTTGCAGAGGCTGGACTTGAACCTTTGATCCTCCTGTCTTAGCCTCCAAAGTGATTATATACTCTTAAGGAAGAGATTATTACAATGATATATACGTTTTAAAATTTTTATTCTAAATAATTATTGTAACATTGTAATTATTTAAATATCAGGAATGTTCCCAAATTATATACTCTTAAGGAAAAGGTGATTACAACGATATATACATTTTAAAATTTTTATTCTAAATAATTACTGTAACATTGTAATTATTTAAATATCAGGAATGTTTCCAAATTATTTTTATAAAGCATAGACGCATTGTTTTAAAAAGTCTGCCAAAGATGGCACAATGGAACAAAAACTCAGGTATAAATATCAGCACAACTGTCTTGAAGAGAGCAAGTGTGTTCCAGTGTGTTCTTGCTTTGCCTGACATTTTAGGAGACGTAGTACTTGACTTGTCTCAGTGTCTAAATTTAAATTAGGTGACAAAGGTAGGAAAATGATTTTACTGCACAGGAAGGTAGGTAAGAACCATCACAGATGACCTATTTATTGCTCCAGAGGCTCAGAAGAAAGTACTTTGGTATATTTGGTCTGTGCATATCAGTAACAATTTGGAACAGCTACCTTTCGAGTTGGGTATTTTCCCTAAGAACCTTGTTGGCTCTGGCCTGGCTGAACCTACATCCAAATCTCAACTCTAAGACCCAATGATTAGAAGCTATTGACTTGTTCATCCTTATGTTCAGGCTCATCTTTAGACTGGGTTCCTGAGGAAGACTCACGCTAGACTATTCTTGTAGGAGTTGATTGCTTTCCTTATATAAATGTCATAGATTACAAACATGGGCACAATCTTTTGCAGCCCCTCCCTTCAAGAGGCAAGGTCTATTTCCTTGTCCCTTGAAGCTGGGCTGGCCACACTATTTGCTTCAGCTACCAGAATGAGAAGAAAATGACAGTGAGCCGGTTCCGTGCCTGTCCTCAAGACGCCTTGCATTTTTCTCTTGATGTTCTTGGAGCCAAGTGTACCAGGCTGGATTATCCTGCTGGAGGAAGAGACCGAAGAGAGTCTGTCTAGATATCTCTACCATGTCCACCATTCCAGAAAATCCTGGACTTGTGAGCCAACCAAGACAGACCTGGCCTGAACCAGCAATCTCCAGAAATGTCTACCCCTCCATTTGTGACTAGTGACTGCATTTCATAATTATTCTATATTCTTCAAGGTGTGCCCCTATGTACATGGCGTGGCATCGCTGGGCTTACATGAGCAGTTCTCATTTAGACTACAAAGTGTGACTCGGAGCTCTGGTTATTATTTATTTACTTATTTATTTATTTTGTGGTACTAGGGATTAAACTCAGGGGTGTTCTACTTCCGAGCTACACCCCCAGCCCTATTTTTTTATTCTTTATTTTGAAACTGGGTCTCACTAAGTTGCGGAATGCCTCACTAGGTAGCTGAGGCTGGCCACGAACCCGGATCCTACGGTCTCAGCCTCCCGAATGCTGGGATTACAAGCGTGAGCCACCATGCCCGGCAGCTCTGGTTATTATACTGATGAACAGTTGTGTTTAGAGAAGGACATATGTTTTCCTGAGCTTTAGCTCTCACACCATGAAATGAGGGACTTGTGTTGGGTCTCCAGGGTCGGGTTGGGTCTGATGTGTTCTGATTCTACCACTCCCTGCTGTGTTGCCATTTTTCTAGTTCTTTTGTGCACTAGAGTCATAGTGATTCTGTGCTACAGCAGAAAATAATCTCTGTCTTTAAATTTACATTGTTTTATTTCATTTAATTAAAATAATTAAGTTAAGTAATGCTAGTTGCTCAGACCCTGGTAATTCCCATTCCATGTATAACATAATGTTTAGATATAAAAAAATCAGCTATATTTCAATAATTTAGCTATAAACAATGTTAACAGTCCATCCTTATTTCTAATCATAAATAGTCAAAAATAGGATTGTAATGTGCATATTGTCCTAGAAATTTTATTTTTCTGTAGCATCATATATACATACTATATATATTTTCTCTTTCTATATGTTAAATGATGCTGCACCATATC
The DNA here is from genome assembly GCA_004027655.1 of Graphiurus murinus. NCBI lineage: Eukaryota > Metazoa > Chordata > Mammalia > Rodentia > Gliridae > Graphiurus > Graphiurus murinus. The sequence continues at coordinate 58,803 of PVLC010006365.1, forward strand.
CTATGGATGCAAATAATTTATTGAACTTCCCATCTGCAATTACACATCTGGGCTATTGTTGATTTTCACTCTTATCAATAGTGTTAAAACAAACAGAAACAAATTTCCTAACTTGGAAAGTCAGTATTTGAAAAGTGGTTCTCTGAGCATAGTGTTGGTGAGAAGAAGATTGCCTACACGATGAAAAACAGACCTATATTTTTATATGCTTCATTTTACAGTCACGTGAAAGCTAACCATTTCCTAAATTCATGCCTGAAGTGGGACACCAAAAAATTCTAAAGACAATGAAAGTGTCTAGACCCCCTACTGAACCTAATTAAAGTGAGGGTCTCCAGGGCAATCTTTGGATGCACAACCAGCAAAAGCTTGCAAAGATAGCATTTGTCTAGAGTGTTTGTTTATTGACCTAATTAGAAAAGTGCAAGAAAACAAACCAGTCTTAAAACTGAGTCCCCATTAGCTACAGATGATGAGAGGTCCCAAAACTCTAACACACACTGCGAGATCCATACGATGAGTATCTAGAGAAATAACCTCCTGTTTCATTTTCAGACAGGCAGCAGAATTTCACTTTAGCCAGTAAAGGAGATTTACAAGTCCCTAAGAAATGAGATAAGCAGGAACTGTCCTGCAGGATAAACTGCAAAATCTGAACCTACATAGATGGAGCCATATACACACTTAACTTACTTGCTTCACAAATAGCTGTGGTGGCCTCTTTCCAGACCCTGCAGACCTTTTGGCCTCTTATATTCATTTTTTTTTTTGACTCCTAAAAAATTTGTCCACCTCAGCACACCAGGTTAGACAAAGAGTTTAGTACCATGGGCCAGATCTGACTTAAAACATACACACCCATCTCTTTTCTTGCCTGTCTTTCTCACTGGAGTGTAAGGTCATTGCGGGTCAGATCTATGTGGCATTTGGTTTTGACTGTACTGGGCACACAGAAATGATCGTAATTGTTACTATTCACTCTGCATCAGGCACTGTGTTAAACAATTTACATTTATGGCAGATTAATTAGTTAGACTCTTTCTTCCCATAGTTTCCCCTTTGTTCTTGGTTATCAGTGGATAACCAAATTCGTGTTTCTCTGCCTCAGGAATCTTTGCAGAGCAGGAAGGAGATGTTGTGGATACCTTTATTTCTTTTTCATGAATACACTGGAGGTCAAGTACTTGGTGCCCTGGATGGTGAGGTAAGAGAGTGGAATGACAGAGGTCAGAAAAGGAGGGAGAGACAGGCATAGACCATCTCCCTAGCTTGCAATTATAGAAGATAAATTAGAGGTCTGGGTCCCTGTGATGCTGGATGTTTAGTTTCAATGCCAGGAAAGTCTCGTCTCTGTCAAACTTGCCTGAGTCGGTCCCTCTGGACAAGACGATGGTGCTCTCAGATAAGGCAAGACCTTAAGTCTGTGATGCTCACCTGGAGGGAGGGCTGCCTCCAGGGACAGGTGCTTCTGACCTTTTTAAAGATTCTCTTGCCTCACGTGCAACCAGAAATAATAGAGCAACTGTAACTGAAGACGTGATTAAGTTCATGACCATGGACATTTCAGTAGAAACCAGTGAAGTAAGTAGTTTAGACAATTCTCTGACATTTTAAGTGTCGCCATTTTAGTACCGACTGAGCCACATATGATGCAATGGATTGAGGATACAGTGATGGCGCATCAGTCATTGACCTTGAAAGATAGAGGAAGAGGAAATAAAACTTATTTTGCATTATGGCCAACGCTGCAACCCCCAAAGAAGGCAGCACCTAGACCATACTCAATAGAAGAAAGAGCTACTGGACGTCACCCTGGATATGATGAGGCCCTGGGGCAGGTGCTCAAGGGCTCCACCTGCAAGTTTATGCGCAGGGAAATAAAGGGATTAAGGCACACTCAAGACTTCTTAAGGAACCTGCAGCCTAGAAGGAAGGATGGTGCATGTGCATACCAGTGTCCTGAGACACTTTCAGGGTAGCAGATGCAGTTCAAATTGAGTGACAGGAGAAGAAGAGAGGTTCTTGGGGCCCAGGCAGCACTGTAGGAACAAAATCGAATGCATACGCCCCCTACAGGGGGGTTTTAAATCCAGGATCCATACATGGCTAGAAGGATTCTGGAAAGGAAAGGGGAACTAGAGGAATCTTGGAAAATTTCAGGGCAAAATGAAATGCCTGGCCAACTTTCACGTGGTGGAGCACCTCTCTTCCAGCCTTGAGCAGAAGAGACAGTGTCTGGAGGAAGTATCGTTGGGGACCCCATCTGAGAGAACGTGATTCGGTCCTGTCCACAGAACAATCTGGGCCACCATGCTGAGAACTTTTCAAAGTTTGTTCCAAAATTCAGGCAGTGTCTTATGTTTACTCACTGGACTTGCTTCCTTTAAACTTTGCTCTGAAGAAGGTGGCTGAGGTCTTCAGCTCTTTCTTCAATAAGAACCAGTATTCTTTGTCCTGATTTATAGCTTTTACTCCATTTTGTTGAGCTTCTCAGGTAAGATGTTTTAGATCTGCTAAAATAAAATAAAATAAAATAAAATAAAATAAAATAAAATAAAAAGGCCAGAGGTGGGCGCGGTGATGCATGTCTGTAATCCCAGTACTTGGAGGCTGAGACAAGAGAATTGCAGGTTTGAGGACAGGCTTGGCAACGTAGCAAGACTCTCAGACCCCAGCAAGACCCTGTTTCAAAATAAAACAAAGCAAAGCAAAGATAAACTAAACTAAAAAGGGCTGGAGTGTAGCTCACAGATAGAATTATCTTGGGATTAAACCTCAGTACCAGAGAGAGAGAGAGAGAGAGAGAGAGAGAGAGAGAGAGAGAGAGAGAGAGAGAGAGAGAAAGACAAAGAGAGAGAGAGAGAGCTGAAACTCACCACAATGGACAATCCCTGTAGAGTCCTTTTGTGTGGGAATGGCTTCTGGTCACCATAGCCCAGAACCTGTCAAAGGGGAGAAGCACAAGAACCATTATATTATGGGCAGGCTAAACACACTGAATTCTCTGAGAACAGTCAGACAAATAGACAGAGGAAGCGAGAAGACAGTGACAGAGAAAGTCACTTTAGAAGCCCTGGTCACACCTCTCAAAATGCTTAATAGAGCAGAGCAGGCCGGACCTCTGTCAGACAGTAGAACTCTTCAGAATCGGAGCTGTCACTTAAATGCAGTCTTTTCCTCTTGAATTACCAGCAGGGACGGGCTTCCTGCAGGGACCTCTCAGGATCTGAGAGGGGCTAACGGTGGTGTCAGGAGAGCTCTTCGCTAATAATGAGCTGCTTTAATCATGGTATATTTGCTCAGGGAAACTAGGCTGAGACTTGCTGAACTGAAGCATGAAAGAACCTCCAACAAAGCTCCAAACTTCAGCCTGGCCTCCCCTTTCCTCCGATTCTCCCACAAACCCAGACAAATCAGCTGTCAATTTTGTGTCCAAGGATGCAAAAATAAGAGAATGTAATGGAACACCCACCTGTGACTCTGCATGGGACAGTCCTGGGCAGAGTGAATCTCTCCATCTCTCTATCTGTCTGTTCCCAGACTTTGGGTTGTGCCTCTGCCTTGTGCTTCTTGCATGGTAGAATGTTGTTTGCTTAGTTTGGTCTGGAGGGCTGGTGCTGAGAAGGTGAGTTGGGCACCAAATAGGAGCAGAGCAAGGATAAACTAAAGGCTGGCTCTCTGCCTCTGTTCTTAACCACGTCTGACCAGCATGACCTTCTGAACGCAGGACCCTCAGTTGTGGGCATTTATGTCTATGAGGCTGGAGCTCAGGAAAGAAATTTGCACCCGAAAGAGCTGGCATCAGGAATCAGCATCAAGTTGACCGAAGAGGAACCATGAAGAAGAGAGAGAAGGAGCTGAGGACAGGAGACTGCGTGTCTAGGGAGGTGTGAGGGATCGTCCTGGGACAGCAGGGTAGGAACTCAGGAGAGAGCTTCAAGAGCGGGCCTGTGTCCAGAGGAGCCAAGGTCAGAGCAGTTAGGGAGGAAAGTCACACAGTTCGTGTGCAAGAGACCTGTGGGTCAGGGAGCATCTCTCCTTGGATGCACCTTGTTATGGGTCTGAGGTTCCTAGTGGGCTCCTTTTGGGATTCCACATGCTAAGGAAAGGAATTGATATGGGGTGTTTGGGTCCAGACCAAATAAATTTTACTGTCAGTCTCTTTTCTAAAGAAAAAGCATTTGAAAACATGTCCTGATCTTTTCCTTTCTAGTAGAAGTCAATCCGATGGTATTCACTATGCTAAAAATCCATGTTAAGATATCTGAACTATATTTCTGAGTTTAGCTAAACACACACACACACACACACACACACACACACACACACACACACACACTATGATTTCTTCCTACCCAGAACATTCCTCAACTTTACTAGGCTATTAAGATAATTTGATTCTAAAATAAGAAAGCCTTAGTATCTGTTTGAATGATTTTTATAGGCTTTAAAAGCTCATTTAGGATATATTTTAAAATGCACAATCGTGTAATTAAATCCACAAGTTACCTCATCTCCTGCTTGAGTCTAAGTTGAACTTTTGTGTTCCTATGTGCGGTCTTTTGTAATTTAAAATAAATGACATATAGGCTCTTGTAGTTTATCTAGCTGTTTAAAAACCTCACAAATAGGAAATACCTTAAAATAAAAATAAGATATGAAGCTTCTGGTCCTATAAGAGGCCTTTTCTAAAGAAACAACAGACATTTATGCTCTGGAGTAGGATTTTTAATCCAGAATTACACCCTTTGAGATATTACGTTCTTTCTCCTTCTGCCTTCTGCAGCAGGGCCTTCTGTCCTCCCGAGATCCAGAAAATGTCCTTGAACATGTTTACTGCACCTGACACTGTCCAAGAAACACAGTAAGTTCCTAGTATGTACTAACTCTTCCACATCGAGTAACTCCAATTTATTTCATGCATTCAAATTTGGTCTGAAGATCACACCTTTCTACTGAAATGATGAGAGATTTGAAGTGAAAATGTTAACTTTTTTTTTCTTAACGAAGTTGATTTGCTTCACTTGGGAAAAAATTAACTTAATGTTTTTGGAGGATGACAGAAACCTTTAAGAGGTGGAGCTTTAATATCCCTTGGCTCCTCCTCTTTCTCTTTTGTTCCAGCTATGAGGTGAATGTGTTTCCTCTGCCATGAGTTTCCCACCATGACGGGGAAGCAAAAGGGATCATTGGACCATAGAATGAAACCTAGAAAACTGAGCAAACATAAACCTTCTCTGTCTATAAGTTGATCGTATCAAGCATTTGCTACAGTAACGGGAAGCTGACTAGCATGATATTTGTGCTTCTTGTTACATATCTCAGTCTTTAATTGCTATCCTAGATACTTCTCTCTTGTGACCTTTAGATTCAGTGACTTAAGGTTGAAGAAGAATCTCAGGAGAATTTTTTATATCTTTACCCTATTGAATCATTTTCTTCATGAACACAACATAGCTCTCCATTCATTCATCCGTCTTCATTTATTCTTCATTTTCTACAATAACACTTGACGATTTCTCCATAAAGGTCATGTTTGTCTTTTATTAGATTTTTCCTCCAAGTGTCTTATGGTTTTTGTTCTTATCGTGAATGCGGAGTTTAAAAACTTGTATTTGGTTATTATTGGTGGAGGGAAATGCTATTAATTTTTGAAAATCACCTTGCACCTAGAAACCCATCCACTGGTTCTTATACTCTGTCTGTGACAAACACACACCTGTGTATAATTATTCAGCTTGTTCTTTCCAATGTTTAGACCACCTCACTTGCCCCACCTTATTAAATTTATTAGTGTCCTTTCAAATTGATGCCTCCCATTTTTTTTTAAATCTGATGACTATTGCATGCATCTTATAGTTTTTATCTGTGAGCTAACTTTTAACAGGAGTCCTCTTCAGATATCTTGGGGCACAGTCTGAGCTATGTCTCCTCTAGCCTTTGCAGTTTACAAGTTCTGGACAAGTTTTTACATCTGTTTCTTACTTTGTATTTTTGTATCAAAGAGGTACTAGAGATCTGGGGTCCTAATGACCCTGGGCTACCATCCAGAGGCCTTGGTTTCTTGTTACTTTCTGTGTTTCTCTCTGTGTCCCAGGACCCCCACCCATCCTTGGGTTCTATCTTTGGGCTGATCATAGCAGCTTTTGCTAATGAGAGGATATTTTTATTGCTCCCAGATTTATGCAGGGAGTTTCAGTAGTCAGTGATCTTGACTGCTGTAGCCTTATTGTCTTCCTGAGGATTTTTTTTTTTTTTTTTTATGAAGATGCAGTCTCTTAGGGACGACACTTCACTTGGTTACTCTGACAGAACATATAATTTTAGTTTCACTCCTAACTGAAAGGATTTCTTTCTAAATTTCTGGCATTAGCAAAATGTCTTTTCTTAATTTAGAGCATGGTTTCCTACTTTGAATTTTTAAAATGTATTTCATTTTGTATGTATGTGTATATTGTTTTGGAGAAAGATTATCATCAAATGCCAGTTCTCTTGGGTTATCTTTATATATACAAGTACTCAGAAAAAAAATTTAAAAAGCATAAAATAAAGAATAATGATTGGTATTATGCGAGTGGATTACGAACTGTTTAAGATTACTTGAAAACTTCTAAGAACTTGGTGCACTTCCTCTGAAATCTTACACATAGTGTTACTCTCTAGTATCTATACAGAAGGAAATAACTAGTCATAAATGTTGAATTAATTTCTTTCATACTTCAACGAAAGTCCTTTAGAAGGCTAGAAATTCCAGAATTGAGTCTGAGAATAACTTTTCATTTAAAAGAAAATACAAAAATTATTCTATTTGGAGAAGGGATTATGGATTTGATTGAGCAAATTCTTTCAGGTAAAGTATGATACTTTCGTAAATACACTGTTCATTCTGCTGAAAGTGTTGAAATTATTGATGTTTAGAATATGGACCCTTCATAAGCATAGTAATATGTATTCTATGGGTTTGCTAAAAATGGAATTTAATTCGGGAATAAAAATCCATTATCATCATATTATAGATAATAAAAATACCTTGTCATTGTATTATTGATAATTACAGGTTTGAGGGAAATAACTATAGTTGGAGTAAAGCCTTATGATCACCCCTCCTTCTTAGACTCTTCTGGTTATTTCAAATTCTTTTATGTATTGTGTTTTCTAGTGGCTAAACGAAAATTAGTGCTCTTCTTTTACCAAAATACAGGAGAAAGAGTCTCAGACGCTTTGTCTGCTATCTCTTTCAGGCGCTGAAACACAAAGATTGTGGGTCTTGTTTCCCATGTCCAGAAAATCCTGAAAAGGTCTTGGCTGGCTACATCCCAGCATTACAAAAAGTCCCTAGTCCCAAGCAGGCTATCAAAAGGCCTCACTTTTATCGGAGCTCTGGGAGCATAAGCAAATACTGCAAATATCTTCCATTCTTTGGGATTCCATTATACTTCTGTCATCCTCTGTGATGGCAAGCCTAGCAATGTAAAATAAGGACCAGTCTGTACCCAGGATCATGGCCACTGGGGATCCACTTTCCCAGCTGTATTGTGATTGCTTATTTATTTCATACTTTTATTGGTGCATTGCAATTATACATCATAGTGAGATTCAAAGTGGTACATTCATACATGCACACATCACTTGGTGCCCCCCCCCCCGTTCTCATACTGCCTCCCCTTCCTCCCTTTCCATACTTGTTAGTGAGATTGGTAGTAATACCTTCATATGTGGACATGACACTATTTAAACTATTTCCTTCCTCCAGCCTCATTGTTTCCTCTCCCCACCTCTTTCCCTCAATCCCCTCCCATTTTTCTACTGGTCCCTTTCCTCATTTATCTGGAGTCCTTTTTGGTTCCTATTTTCTCTCTAGCTTCCACATATAAGAGAAAACATATGACCCTTAATTTCTGAGACTGGCTTGTCTCATTTAGCACAATATTCTTTAGTTCCATTCATTTTCCTGCAAAAGGAATCATTTTGTTCTTCTTATCAGAGGAGTAAAATTCCATTGTGTGTAGACCGCATTTTCTTTATACATTCATCTGTTTACGGATACCTAAGTTGGTTCCATAATTTGGCTATTGTGAGTCATGCTGCTATCAACATGGGTATGTGCGTATCACCTTTGTATTTTGAGTTTGATTCTTTTGGAAAGTTACTGATAGGTGATGTAGCTGGGTCATATGGTGGTTCCATTCTTAGACTTTTGGGGCACCTTCACACTGATCTCCATAGTGGTTGTACTAATTCACAATTCCACCAACAATATATAAGGGTTTCTGTGTCCTCACATCCTCACATCCACATGGTATTCTTGATGATTGTCATTCTAACTGGAGTTAGACGGAATCTCAGGGTAGTTTTGATTTGCATTACCCTGATTGCTAATGATGTTGAACAAATTATTTTCATGCTGGTTGGAAACCAGCTGGATTCATGTAGGGAGATCTCTCAAGGAGAGAGAGAGAGTAAAAGAGATAATTAAGTTTATTCCTGAAGGTCACCATGCTGTGCTTGGCGATTTTACATTTAAGGAATGTAATTACCCACGGTTTGTACAGCAAGATAGTAAGATAGGGAGGAGGATGTAGGACCTAGAGTCTAATGGAGCTGACTTGAACTTACCAGATAATGCAGATTCATTATTTGTAAATATGTGGTAAGAATCTATCCTTGCTAAGTCCCTGTTAGCACTGAAATTAATGTGTCTGACATGGATCACACTGCACATCCTTGATAAAGGTTATCTCTGTTTATATGTTTTTTTTTTCTGGTATTTTCAGAGACAAAAGCAATCTAGCAAGTAGATATTTGAACAGAAAACAAAACAAAGAAAATAAAGAGAGCCATGCTCACCCTCCAAATTAGCAGATTCTAATCTTGGGATAATTTTAGATAGACAAAAAGAAAATAATCTTCCTCTACAATTAAGATTAGTATTTCTTATATCTTAAAAAGAAAGCCAAACAAACTTACAAATAATGTGGACTCTGAACAACATTTCACTCGCTGGTAAGTGAAAACAGAGGAAGAAAAATTTTTGTTTTCATCAAGCAAAAATTCCTTAAAAATTAAAAAGCCTGAGCCAGGCATGTTGGTGCATGCTTGTAATCCCAGCATTTGGGAGGCTGAGACTGGAGGATCCAGGTTCGCAGCCAGCCTCAGTTACCTAGTGAGGCACTCTGCAACTTAGCAAGACCCTGTTTCAAAATAAAGAATAAAAATAGGGTTGGGGGCATAGCTCGGAGGTAGAATGCCCCTGAGTCCAATCCCCAGTACTGCAAAATAAATAAATAAATAAATAATTAAACAAATAAATAAGTAAAATATAGAAACAACAGGTATTTCACAAAAGTATTACAATCTTTCTCCTTGAATAGACATGGGGCAGGAAAAGAAAAAGACCAGGATATTTAAAGACTTCATGCATAATTTATGTGCAAGGCTATGTTTGTAGGCTATTGTAATAGCAAAGGAGATTGGAAGGCATCAGAAAAAATCAAATGGAAGTAGAGCTGTGATTAATCTCAAAATAAGTCCCCCCCAAAAGAAGGCCTGTGAATTCCATGATTTCTCCCTTAGCAGTTATGGGAAGGTATGGCTATTTAAAAGCTTTGAAGAACTGATAAAGAAAAAAAAATCAGGCAAAAACCTGTTTTTCCTTTGGTTAAGGTCACAATAAATGTCAACAATTCTGCCAGCATCAACCATCATAGTATGGAGTTGGAAAATCCTGAAGAACTTTGGAATGTTTTTCCCTAACAGCTCAAGTTTGAACAGCACTACACACAGGTTATAGGCAGGACCACATATAATTCCTTGATGATTAATTAAAATATTATTTGATAAGTTTGAAAAAATAGTCAGGTTTAGTGGCACACACCTGTAACTCCAGTACTTGGGAGGCTGAAAGAGGAGGATCATGGGTTTCAGGGCAGCCTCAGAAACTGTGCAAGGCCCTTAGCAACTTAGTGAGACTCTATTTCAAATAAACAACAACAAAGCAAAAGCAAAGAGGACTCAGGGTGAAGTGTGGAGGTAGAATTTCCCTGGATTCAATCCCTGGAACCACATACACACATTCACACACACACACACACACACACACACACACACACACACACACTCAATAATATTTGTCTTTCTTGGGATATAGTAAATGAGTTCCAATTGGCCTCTGAAGCAGCAAATACTCGAGTAACTGATATATGCCAGGTGTGCTTTTAGGCTGGACATTCTACAGTCAATAGTCCAGGTCCTTGTCCCCTGCAGCTTATATTTGAGCCATGGATGACAGACCATATGCTGTAAACATCTCTGTGAATAAGATAATTTTAGGAGGTGTAAGTTCTATGAAGACATTAAAATCCTGCAATGACACAGAGCATGCCTAAGTAATGTGAGTGACTTCAGCCAGCACAGAGAAGGCTGCCGAGAGAAGGTGGCATTATTGCTGAGCTCTGCCTTATGACAAGAAGGGAGGCAGAAAGTAGGAAGAATTCAATAAAGGAGGTAGGAGTGCAAAGATCCTCAGACCAGGACAAGCATAGCATATTCTGGGCATGAGAATTGACCACTGCCACTGACGACCGTGAGAGGAAGTGGCAGGAGATGGGAAACAAGGTCAGGGAGGACATATGCACATATGTCCAGAGCAAAGCTGGATTCGAATGGTGTATGTGCAGGGTAAAGTTCGGTGTATGTTTACTAAACAACTGGGGGAGGCGGGTGAGCATTCCAAAGACCTTAAAAATGGTTCTCCTCTATAGTGATGTACAACTGAAGAGGAGGGATGCAATGGATTGTGTGTCCATGTGGTAATAGTTTTGCTTGATTTTCCAAATCACCCTTTGTCTCAGTCAAGATTCTCACTGATATAATCCAAAAGACCTGACCACACAACTCAGAGGAAGGAAGACTTCTTTGCTCACAGTTTCATGGAGATTCTGGGTTCAGTCCATGTGAGGGCCAAATCTGGAGTTCAGGATATGGGAGTGGGAAGCAGAAAGAGGGAGAGAGAGATCAAGGTGGAAGGAGAGAGAGAGGGAGGGAGGCAGGGAGGAAGGAAGGAGAGAGAGAGAGAGAGAGAGAGAGAGAGAGAGAGAGAGAGAGAGAGAGA